>RJWT010008005.1:0-26862 GCA_004365215.1 Cuniculus paca
CTCATATACAAAACCAGTCTCATGACCTCATTAGGTGCCATCCCCCATGCGCTCCTTTCTTGAGCAGCTCCTGACCTTCCCCTGGAACACTACTGCATTCCATCTCAAAAAGCTTTAGAAACACCACAGTTTTGAAACAACTCATACTATCACTGAGACAAACGGTTCACCAATACTACCAGAATTAGATTTAGTAAAACAGCATATAAACCTAAGAAATGCAAAACACAGGGCAAATAATATAAAAGAAAAATGCCAGGTAACCTCAGAGACATGAAAGATATTCATTGATTTTATCATTTAGTGAACAATTACATAATAACTTCTATGTGATCTATAATTCTATAACCCATACCCTGTTCTAGAAACAGGGTATAAGTCAATAAAAACCAGATATAGTCACAAAACCTGAGAATAATGGAAGTGCTAAATAATGAATTCGTAAACTCAGAATCACTAATAAGGTTATAGCTAAAAGTGCCTTTTAGTATAATAAAAACTAAGATTGAAATAAGATTTAACCCTGTTAGAGAAAAATTAGAAAAGAAAATAAGCAGAAACCATGATGAAAACATTGGCAAATTATTAAATGTCAAGGATGGATCACAGACTGAACTGTAAAATTCTATAGCTTTTAGGGGAAAAAAGTCTGAAACCATTGATGTAAATAATATCCTGATGGATATCCAGGGAACTATGCTGAACAGAAAAAGCTAATCCCTAAAGATTACATACTATATGGTTTCATTTATATAACATTCTTGAAATGACAAAACTGAAGAGATGAAAATCAAGTTCATAGTTGCCAAGGACACAGCACAGTTTGGGAGCTGGAGGAACATGGAAGTGGCTATATAATAGAGAAATCTAAGGGATCCTTCCTTTGGCAATGATAATATGTTATATCTCCACTATATCCACTGTATCCTAATTGTGATAGTGTACTTCAAGGCTCTCAGATGTTACACTGGGAAAACTAGTAAAGCATACATGGGATTTCTCTGTATTATGTCTCACAACTGCCTGTAAATTTACAATGACCTTTTCTTTTAGTATGTTTGTACATACATAATTTTATTTGGGGGAATATATATATATATATATATATATATATATTCATTCTTGAACATTGCTGATCCCTTTTCCCCACCTCCCGTCTTCCTTTCCCAAATTCCCTTCCACATCTCCAAAAAGCCTACCTCCCTATTTCCTACCATCTCTCTTTTTATCTGCTCTTTAAATAATTTGTTTTGGGTTTTTCATATAAAAGAAATTCCATGATATTTAACCTTCTGTGTCTGAGCTATTTTAATTGAGGTTACAGTCTTAAGATTCATTTATTTTCCTACAAATGACTCAACTGTATTCTTCTTTAGGTACACGTTTTTCTTATTCTTCATTTGTTGATGAGCATATAGGCTGTTGCCAATAATTTAGTTATTGTGTGTTTAAAAATTGCACTAAAAATGAAAAGCATGTAGACCAAGATTAATCTATTTAATTTAGCAGTCATATTTATGTAAAAGTATAAGAAAACATTTTTAGATCAGCAATATTTAGTATCTAAGCATATGTTTCCTGTAAGTATCTCCTGAATACTCAAAAGAACTCCAGGAACAGGGATTAAAAGCTTGCAAATAGAGGCAGTTAGTTATTTATGGTGAGCACTGTGAAGATGAGTGATGAATAAAATCTATGACAACTAGAAACTGATGTTATTAATGGTGGAACAAAAGTAATTATGAATACTTTAGAAAGATAAGAAATATTACTAATTATTGAGAATGCTGAATCATTAGAATAAAACAAGTCAACAATGACAAAAAAGGACTTTTGCATTTAGTTAATGATGCAGAGGGAACAAAATATTACCAGTGAACACTAGCTTATTTTTTCTCCTTAACAAAAATAAAAAATAGAATACTTAATTAGTTATAAATTAATATTTGCAATATCATGAGTTCTTGTCATTTACCTTAACTCATTTAAAAATGTTAAAAATAGGGTATTTACCTTTAAATTTTCTTAAATAAGTTGTACTCATTAATGTAAACTGCACCTAATACAAGTCAAACCATAATGGAAAAAGAAAAGAAGAAAATATGATTTTTAATTATAAAGTAAAATAAGAATACATGCAAACAGCATAAGTCAGAAAAATAAAACAGATAAAATTTTTTTAAAAAATGCAATGTCTTTAAAATAGATAACTAAAAATACAAGAAAAATTTAAATACAGCCTAGGAATCAATTTAGAAGTACAATGACATTTTATAATTTATAAATAATATCATAGCAGACCTTTTGTTTCAAACTTGACAATGAGAAGATGTGATTTTTAAAGGTCATCTTTTTTCCACAATGTGCAGAGTAAAAGAATATAGCTTATATAGCATATTTCTATGCAAATGCATACTAATATATTTTTATATACTTGACTAGAAAGAGAAACAAAGCCTTTTACACTAAACTGTTAACAGTGAATTATGTACATATCTGCAAAAAAGATAAGATGTTAAAATCACTATGATAATAACTGAAAATAATTACAATGATATTAGTAAAATGGAATATAAATTGAAATAAACATGTATTTTTAATTAAACAATATGTACAGGATACTAGATAAGAAAAATTAAGTATTTTAAGGAAATGAAATTAACATGTGGTATCTGTGTCTGACTTGTTTCACTTAAAATAGTAAGATCCATTGGGCTCTATACATATTGAGGGCAGAGGAATACAGTTTTGTGTGAGCCTTGCAGTTCTCTAAGGATGGTCTAGGACCATGCTCATCCTATGAACCATCACAAGATTGATTACAGTTGAAATTATCTTTACCAACAGATAGAAATTGGTTACTTATTGTAGAGGGCCATGAGTATGCCCAAGAAAAGAATTTTAAGACCTCCTTTATTACTTTGAAAAAAATTCCCAGGTATTTACAATCATTTATTGCTGACAAAAATAACTAGAGTATGAAATTTTCAACACATAAAAATGACTATCTGACAAAATAAAAGTGCTTGTTGCCCTGATTTGATTATTACACACTTATTCAGGTCTCAAATTACCATATCATGCCTCATAAGGAAGCACAAGCGCTGTCTCAAAAAAATTAATTTTGAAAAAGTGAAATTTATTTTAAATAGTTTGTTAAATTTTTGAGAAAAATGATTTAAAGCCAAAAAGGATAAAGACCATCAAGCTCAGATTTCATGTTGAAAAAGCATCTCTGCATCATTTTGTAAAAGCCAAGAACAATGCATTTCATTTACAATGGAATGGACTTTAGGTACAGGGACACAGCCTCAACTCTTGCCTACACATGGAAATGTCTGGACTAGCACACAATTATGCAGCTAATTCACACCATCAGAGTAACTTGCATTATGTCACAACTTCCTGGACAGTGCTGTACTTACTTCTGTAATATCAAATGTGATACAAACTGAGGGCATCTCAAATGGATGAATTAAAATGTAGTATTATAAACTACACAGTTTAAACATGCTTCAGTCATTTCATCTTAGCAGAAAAACTCCTTCCCCAGTTTTTTTTTTTTGAGACAAGGCCTTGTAGTGCAGACTGGCCTTGAACTCACTTATGCAGCCCAGATTGGCTTCAAACTCACAATGATCCTTCTGCCTCAGCCTCCTGAGTGCTGGGATTACACACGTGTGTTACCATGTCCGGCTCCTCAGTGGTTCTTAATGCTCACTTCAGCTCAGAATTAGCCGGAGTTTTTGAAAATAACTATGCCCAGGTCCTGCCGAACATTGTGATGAGTAGTTGGTATTCGCCAGGCATTGGACATTTTTGAAAGTTTCACAGGAATTTAAATGGAAAAGAACTATAGAGACCTACCTTTTTTATCTTTTCATCACTCCCTGATTGCAGCTTGCTTCTCTTTAATTGAGTGTCTTTTTAAAATTTAAAATGACATAATACATTATCAAAGGTTTAAAAGACATATAAAACCTAGAGGTATGAATAAAGATGCAAATCCCTTGGAAAAGCCAGTCTCTTTCAACTAAACTCAAGGTTTACCATATTCTCTCTGCTCCTGTTGCCAAAATATTAAGAATGGTCTGCATTTGCAATGTCCACTTCCTCAACATTGACACCTGATCACAGTCTAGCACAGCTTCTGTGTACTTACTGTCACCAAGCTATCTGCTTAAATGTCTGGGTTAAGCAGTGTTAAGCTCAACATGTCTTAGTCCTTAATGTGATTCCCCAGTATTCAACAGGATCATATTTCTATCAACTTCCTTCTTCCACTATTTGTGAAAGCCCTCTCAGGGTGGTCTCTCAGTCCCCTCTCAAAAACCCTCTTCTCTTGCCTAGTCCTGCATTTATTATCATTACTCTTTCTTGGGACCAAATACACACCAAAACTTTACATACCACTTATGCATGTTGATGGCTTCCAAACCTCTGTCTCTAGCCCCTGTCTCTGCAGTTCTTGATTTTCAGAGCTATATAATCTCCATGCCCAGAGGTGTTTCTATCTCCTTTCCCATCTCCAAACTGCTCACCCTTTAAGCTAGCATCCATAGTAGTAACTGAGGCGCTATCAGAGCTTCTTCACCCATTTGCCATCCTACCTCCTACAATGACTGTGTTTATTTTCCATACTTCTCAAATATAACCTTTCTTGTATTTATTGTTATATATTATTTCTGGCCTTCTTTAATCTCCCTTGGTCAATCTCTACACTGGTAATCTTGACTTTCAGTTCCTCCAAACTGTCAAGTATGATTTAAAATACAAACTCCAGTATTTTTATCCATAAATACAAAACCCACACTTATTTGATATCGCCTATGAATCCATTTACATGATATTTATAGTGTGTATATATATATATATATTTCATTTTTCTAGCCTTGGTTCAATATTTTCCCTCTCGTCCTAATATTCTACTTGTATTCAACTATTTGCCATTCTTTCTTATGCTCTTATCTTTGAATGTCAGCCCTCTTCCTCTTCTCTTGGATAATTTGATCTTTTCAGTGTCACTTCAGCAATCATTACCTGTAGCATGCTTTCCAACCCTGGCCGTCCCCTCTCCACTCTAGTGGCCTGTGTCTCTGCCATCGCTCCTGGTTTTACCACTCCTTGCACTTCTACGCCATAACCCTTTACCACGGCCCTGCTCACACTGCACTAGTCTCGTCTTCACTTTCTGCCTTCCCCACTAAGGGGGAGGTCCTCTAGTATTATTCCTGCCTCCGTAACCCCAAAGTTCACCAAGTGCCTGATGCATAGCTGAATTCTCTATTTTCTGAAAAAAATGGTTTGATGGAAATTCAGAAAAAAACTTTTTTTCTCACTAATGTAAAGGAAGAACTGTACTGACAAGAGGAAAATTGGCATTCTAAACAAGAATGTAATAAAATTAGAATCAACTATAAAAAGAAAAGGACTTGTGTAAATCTTTCCAGTAAGTCTAAGTTAAATGTTAGCTTAAGAAATTAAAGGTGTTGGTAATCATGACCCTAGAGGTAGTCATTGGGGAGGGAGATTTAGTATTGACTTGAAATTTCATTCACTAAAAAAAGGTGTTGCCTATTTGTACAACTTTCACCTTTCACCTCAATGTTTCTTAATCATTTTTTGGTCAGAGAACTTTTTTAAGCACCCTGCCTTCTACACTCTCTACCTGCAAAATGCAAAATCAACATAACAATTATGCCTTAAGAAATGTCTGCAATCTTTTCTCTAATTCAATGATTTCTCTAGGCATTTCTTTCACTATTCAATTTCTGTTAGGTGACTTTTACATTGATCTTTTTTGTCCTAGAAATACTGTGTACTTGTTATTTCGCTTATGTTGTCTCTGGACCTTCCCTGTGTGCTCCAAGACAGGAGACAGGTAAGTATTTTATTAATCTTCCCTGCCATTCTCATCTCAAGTCTGCCAAATACACACTCAAAGACTGAATGACTTCTCACCTGAGAATGAGTTAGGTTCAGGTAGTAACAGCTAATACTTACTGTGCGCTTAGTAGCTACCAAGTAGTACTCAACACTAAACCTCTTTACTTCTCACAATTACCCTATGAGGTATGTGGTTAACCAGGTTAGGAAGCTAAAGGACAGAAAAACTAATTTAACTTCTCACATCATGTATCTGAGAAACGATGGCCTTGGCATTACAGCCAACTGGTTGCCCTAATTAAAGGACACCAGTAGGTCTCCTCCCATATTCATATCCCTACTCATATAATCCCACAGGGGGAGATGCAGATGTCTGTGCTCACACAGGGATACACACACACACACACACACACACACACACACACACACACACACACAGGAGATTGGACTTTTTCTTAAAACTGCATTGTTTTTAGTCTTCTGTGTCTTGTTTCTTTCACAAAACAATAGTTCATGGAAATTCCCCTAACTCACAAGTGTACATCCAGTTCACCCTTCCTAATGGCTATTCTGTCTTCCATGGGGTGTATGTGTCATACTTCATTTGGCCACTCCCCCACACACTGTGTTCCCTTTGTTTCCCTTTGTTTGATGCTAAGAACAATGCTGCATTAACACAAAATATCAGCGAGGCTGGAGGTGGATCCAGAAGCGGCCAGCTGTAAGTTTTGAGGAGGAAGCTGCTATACATCTGGTATTCCTGAATCTTCTTCCCAGACAGCAGGAAACACTTAACCTATTCAGCTCTCCTTGGTCAGATATCAGAGTGTGACATATTTTGGTGATTCCAAATATCGAACTGCCCTGCAGAAGCCTACAGATTTGAAAGCCCAAGTCTTTGGGATGCATGGCTCGCCAGTCTCTCCCCCTACTGGCACTAGCTGGCCCATACAGGAGAAATCCTGCTCTAGTTTTTCTACCGAGATCCCCATCAGAGGTCTCATCTGCATCCAGCAGTCTAGTGAAGGGAGGAAAGATGTTCTCAGGTTGCGTGTCCCCAGAATCTATTCCAAGTTCATCTGATAATTTAATGCATTGCCATGAAACCTACCCACTACACGGCTTCCAAGAAAAGCCATACTATAGAAAATTTAAAGTAGAAATACGTTGACACAAAACTAGTCAATAAAGTTAAAACCAGAGTAATGAACTGAAGAAAAATGGAGTGGAAAACTACTGCATTCCCTTCCCCTCCCTGTCGAGGTAAATTTAAGACAGGAGATAAAGGGTATTAAACAGACCATACTGCAAACATTTCACGAAGAATGGCTTTATAACTAACAAAGAATCAAGGACCACTTCCCCACTGGTTTCTACTACTTTCTGTAAGTCATGAATCTAATGGATCTTAGGACAAATACACTTAACACTAAACCATTCCACTAATTATATACCTACTGTGAGAAGTTTATAATTTTAAATTACTCTTGTTCTTCAGTGCATATCCTGTCCACTTTTTTCTGTTCGATTTCAGTATATATTTTGTGATTTTTCAACCTTCTCACCTAGCGTAATACTTTAGAAAATACTGAGCCACCTTTAAGACCACTAAGCAATCATTCAATTTGGATAATCAACTTTTTGAAGCCTGGGAGAATGATTGACACTAAATACACTAGATACACAGAATTTAACACTATCATGTGTATAATACTCAATATTTAACTCATAATACATACATTTTTCCCGTACTCAAGAGTGATGACAAAAATTCTAGTGTCAACCAGAGAAGGTCATGGCAGTCACCACAGCTCTGCCCTGAGTAACGAGCACATGTTGATCTAACGAGGGCACCGCTGCACTCCTGGCTGAAAGGAGTGACTACCCTATGTAACCCAAGGCACTTCTGACCCTAAATGGCTAACAAGACATATGCAACAGTGCTGGGATTACAGGCATGTGCCACCATACGAGGCCTTCCTCTCCCTTTTTAAAAAATGACTTCAGCTTTATGCAGTGACCCTTTAAAAATTATATCCTAAATACTTTATTACAACAGAAACCAGCAATATCCAATCTAAAAACCAGGCAGTATAATACTGACCATCATTCTGAAATAATGTATAGCTTCTGACTGAAACAAAATCCCACCACCAAGTCCATCAATTCAGTCCAGAAATGCTGCTGAAATCTGTAAAAGAATCTCTTCTCTGCAAATGTTGGTTGGCTGTGAATAGTATGGATTTACCACATATGGAAGGATTTACCTGCACTGAACTGACACTAAGCACTTTCTCAAGCATTATAAAGAAAGGCCTACAACTAACAAATGTTAATGAATGTTACATCACAACATGTTCCCTAAGGAGCACCCTTGTCAGTACTACGCATTACCAAATAGGGAGACAGGACATATGAGTGCACCTCACCATTTAGCTCAATCACAGTAAGGGCAAATAAGAGTAACTACTGAATTTAACAGCTTCACAAGGAGAGGCAGTGTCTTACAATTGTATACTTGACCTTCTCAGGAAAGACTACCTTAGAAAAGTTTGCAGTTGTTATACAGTACATCCAAAAGAATGGATGCTTCTGAATAAATCCAGTGACGTCTGAACATAAACTCCAAACGTACACTCTGATGCAGCGATTTGGTTATCTTATTTTCACAAAACAAACAGTATGCATTTCAAGTTATTTTATAAATCAGAAAATCAAATAAAAATGGACATGAAAGTACTTGTAATTTATACAGCAAGATTTGGTAAATAGTAAACAATATATCGTAAAAATATAGGAAACATAGGGAAAGATCCTGGGAACTCAAAATAGAACTCATCTTTCACCAAATTTGGAAAATAGGTGGACTGTATGCTTCTTTAAAGGAGAATACAATGACTTTATTCTGTACTTAAATAGTTAAGAATCAAAAACATTTCATTTCTATAAATATTCACAAATGGAGGCATTTCATAAATATATATGATTGGAGGCAAAATTCAGACAACATAAAAAAAAAAATCCCATAGAAAGGTGTTGCTGCCCCAAGTGGGATGTAGAGTTAAAGACTGAGCACATAAAGTAGGATAATGCTCCGCACAATTCAGTGAATGCCACCAAAACATCCAACAACCGAATGTGCCTAATAGCATGATGCTGTGATGGACTGAAGTTTATTTGGAGGCTAGTAATGACAAAAAAATACTGCAGCTACAGATTAATGTTTCAGAAATAGTCAATCCATACTATTTTAAGGAAAAAATGGATGATTTATTATATAAAATTCTGATTGGCAGAATACAGAAAAATTATTTCTCTTTTACCTTTACATATTTATTATAAGTACCACACAAAGTGTAACATTTGGAAGAACATATTACAGACTACCAAAAGGTATTCATTTGGTGAGGTTATTCAAGTCACAAATGCTAAGTAAATAAATGCACTTCAAAATCCATGAAGTGTAAAACAATTAAGAAAAGTGATCATAAATGATTCCTTTAATGAAAACTGACAAACAAGAAGCACAAGAAACATGTTGCCAAGTTATAAAGAATAAAATGTACTGATCAACAGGATCATTAAACTAATTTTTTAAAAAACTGAATAATTAGGGCTAAAAAAAAAAAGAATATCCTAACACTACATATAATTTTTTTTCCCACCAATAACAGAAGGGGGGATTTGGAGGCCCCATGTACTATATCCAGGTGCCTCTCAGAATATTTGCACTGAAGTGTTCTGTTGTTCCACCGAGGTAAGAGAATGTATGCATTATGAAGGAAAGGAAAGCAATTACATCTGCAGAGGACAAAATTAATCTCTAGCACAAGACTAGAATAATCAGCTTTCAAAGAATTCCTTTGTAGTTCAGTAAATCAGGGTAAAAGTTTTATCCTTTAATGAAAAGGCAAATAACAGTCTCTGATAAGGTGAAATACTCATGGAGAAAAAGGAGATGCCTAACAGAAAATCTGCATAATAACTATAGTCTCATTAGTAAAGACTAATAATTGAGTACACACTTAAACTATTTTAAAAATGAAGATGATTAATGAATAATGCACACATATTAATTAAATGCCAAATTATTGTAGTCTACAGTCATAAGTGCTATTAATAAATACACTAGACATCATACCACTAGAGAAAGAATTGAGACACTTAATTTCACATTTCAGAATTCCTGAGTCTTATCAGAGAAAACCAAGTACCAAAAAACAAAACAAAATAAATTTACCTATCGTAGGGCAAATAATACAAATCTTGGCATTAAGTTATTTAGAGTTTTAAAGCTAAAGATTACAGGAACAAATATATAAGTACTTCAATGAAACTATAAACATGATTTTAAAGCTTGATTTTTTCAAAAGGCGTTTTGATTAAACAAGGCCACCTGAGTGACACCTTCAGTGATGGCAAGCCCGCCATTTTAAAGGAATAATGTCTTTATTTCAAAGCCTAATTATTAATACAAAAAGGGAAAAAGTTTATTTTAATAAAATGTTTTATTAAGATTGTAATGGGACAGCCCTTTGATGAAAGATAAAAGGTAAAGCCAATGTAACCAAATTAGAACACAAGTTCTAATTTTGAGCCACTACCCACTAAATAATTTCCCTTTTGTTTTGCATATTACACAGTGAAAATAAAAATGTATTTATCTTAAGAGCACTTCAGTCCCACAATGTAGGATTTAAGCTTGTGTGAAAAGACTTAAATGGCCCTGCATTAATGTGATACTTGCAAAGATACATTCAACTGAAAGTTAATGTGTTTCCTAACAAGTAAGGAAAAGGGAAGCAAAGTGGTCCCACTTGAAACAATAAAACAACAAAACAAAACAACACTGTTTATTCCTTCTGGAAAGGCTACCTAAGCAAACAACAGCCAGTAACATCCATTTAAAACTGCATACTTTTACTCATCTTTATAAATAAGATGCATACAACTATTCGTGAATTTTATAAATAAAGACACTAAGCAGAAAAAAAAGTTTGGGTTATCTCTCTGTTCATAAGTACCCAGAAATAAAAGGATAAAAAACACTAAAGTGCAGACCGAGGGGCCTTTACAGGCATGATAAAGAGGTGCAGCCAAAATTGCATCTATATTTACAGTTTACATATCCAGAAAATGATTCTTGCTTTAAAAAAATTGTGCAATTTAAAAACTAGTCAGTTTTGTTTGTGCCGTAATACAAATAGAAATTGTCTCTGCCACTAACACAGTGACTTCTAGACGTTGGACAGCACACTAGACCCTGACAATCACACATTTCTCTAGAATCATACAATATTGATTCCACCTCCAGAAAATGCTAGGGTCCTCTTGTTGCAGAATGAAGAGCCGCTGGTATTTGGTTGACTGCCTTTAACCAGAGAGGTTTTCAGTTCCATTTCGCAAGCTACAATAGCTGCATTCAACTCCACTTGGGCTCGATGTACTACGTAAAACATGAGGCCTATACTTATAACAATCTGCAGATAAAAATAAAGTATTAGTTATTGATTTTATATGCAGAAAATAAATCGATACATATTTGACTTAGAAGTGCTTCACACAGGATGCTTCTTAAATACGACAGACAAAGGCTTACATTTTAAATAGTTTATACAGTTATCATTTATTTTGTCTTTTGTTCCTTCTACCAAGAGTGAAGAGCCAACATCTATAGCATATGTTATCAGGTAAACGCACAGCAAAGATACATCCATTTCATCCATATGAATCATGTTTGCTTCCAACATGTTAAACTTTTCTATTTGTAACACAAGTTTCCTTCCAGGAACACAAATATCTACCTAAGAGTTGGTTAAACATTAATTAATGTAGAATTATACAGGTGGGTTTTTAAATCCTCTAATTGTCTCTAGCATGTCAGTTCTAAAAGAAACAAGATACATTTACTGAAAACTCTTAAGTGTGATACTTACAAGTGGATGTAACCTCATGTAAAGAGATGGAGAAACTGATCAGAAAATTAATTGGGGATACGTGAATGAAATCCTAAGTTCAATTTAGGCATGCTGAATTTAAGGCGCCTTCCAGGCATCCAGAAAAATTCAATGAATGGGTCTGGTCTGAAGCAACAGAAAGAGGTCTAAGGTAATGACACGCACCGGAGGCTGGGAGTTACACAAACAAACATCAGCATCCGCCAGACCAATTGGATTAGCCAAGGAAACATTTTCTGCAAGAGATACGAAAACGTAGGCGAGACTCTTCAGAAACATGTATTTAGGAGATGAAAACAAAGAAGACAAACATAAGCCAGGCATGTAGGGAAAAAGTACAAAATAGCGATCTCAAAGAAATAAAAGAAAGACAGTTTTAACAATGAGGGCATGGTAAACAGTCTGGGACTCCTAACAGGTGAAGCTGGATAAGAATTGGAAAGTGCATTTGCATTAGACAAGATTAATGATTACCTCAGGAATAGATCCTCTCTTAGATCTGTTAGATGACTTTTTAAAAAGTTTCTCTATTTAAATGAAATAAGAGAACCACACACAGAGAGGACAAGCCTCTTACAGGAAAAAAAAAGCATCTCTGCTATGATCAAAAGGAAAGCAGGCCAAGGGCATGAGCATGAGCACACAACAGTAACAGATTTCTAGGTGGAAATTGAGGGGTTTTCCTTTTGGAAGGCTCTGATTTTTCTGTTAAAGAAGAAAAAAGGCAATCTCTGAAGAAGGAAGAAGGAAGTAGGGGAAAAAGGAGAGTGAATATAACCTGAAACTATTTCAGACTATATTTTAACTATGTCAAGGAAATATCAGAGCGAGGAGACAAACAGTGGAGATTGAGGGCAGTGTTGAGAAAGCAGGTGGAGGTTTGCAACCATGAATTAAATATTACCCATTTGTATCATGTACAATTTTATACCCAAAAGAACAAGTGCAAAGCAGATAAAACTTGGATTTATCCAGAATTAGGGTTTTACTTGATGAGAACAAAACAATGTAGGGCATGGAAAACAGTGACAAAAGGGACACTGTGGAATCTAAGTTGGACATCAGTACAAGAACTGCTGTGGCTTCCTCTTATCAGCTATTTTGAATTACTTCAATTTTACTGACACTGTAGACTCACTTTAGGTTGATGGTTATAAAGCTCAGAGGCAAATTTGTGGTTTGTTTCTAGCAAACAGGGAGAACCTCATGAATATACTTACTAACTTTAATATAAGCTTCGTTTTTTTCCTCAAGGCTAATTTTCTTCTTCAAGATGACTTCTTCCCTATTCTTCTGTACATATTTTATAAGCTGCCATTAAATCCTTACTGAAACAAATCAAACCCTAACTAACATCAACAAATCAAACTGAAGCTTGATTAAATCTTAATTTACCCCATAAATGCCTGGGTTAAGAAATACGTGCCTTTTCTCCCTTGTTTTTTAAAGTTAAATTTGCCAGCTCAAATGAAGAGCTAAGAAATGCATAAAAGATGATTCTATGGTTTAAAAAGCATTAAGAACTACACTGATTATAGCTGTGTAATTTACTAAGATACAAAGAAATAAGAAGTCCTCTATGAGCTACTAATGGATTCTAATTACCAACCAAATATCAAATATCAAAAGAAAAGATGTTTTGAATAGATTACTCATTTTCAGAAAATTAAAACAAAATATACTTAAATTTTATTACAAAATATACTAAGAATGCAGCATATGTCAGAATCTTATAGTACCTGGAGATTATCATAAACATTAAATTACCACAATTTTATACTATAGAAACAATGTATAAGAAGTTTAACATGTGATCAATATGTCATAGTAAGACAAACTAAATGTAATAAAAATTCTATAGATTCCAGTTGTCCAAAGAAAATACAGGTCTGTACAAAAATCAGTAAAGGGGACTGGGGATTTAGCTCAGTGGTGTAAGGGCCTGCCTAGCAAGCACAACGTCATGAGTTCGATCCCCGGTACCAAAAAAAAAAAAAGAAAAAAAAAGTCAGTAAAGGAAAGTAAAAACTGACTCCTTGAATATCAAAGATATTATGAAACTTTTCTTAAAGCAAGCCTTTCACACAATGGTCAAATAAAATATTGCTTTGTGATGACTTTGAAAATAATCACTGAGGAAAAGAATTCCATTCTTATCATTCCTTTTTCTTCCTTAAAAGAATTTTCAGTAGGTATTAATTCAGTTCTAAGACCTTCCATACATCCACACAATGAAGAAAATGTCAAAATATGTAGTATTAAAAGAACAATGAAAGATCTAAAAAGGAAAAAGATTCTTTTAAATTATGTTCAGTGAAACCTGATAGGTTATTAAATCAGCAAGGCAATATACAAAGATAGAAAAGAAGAAAACCTTTGGCCTTAAACTCACCTGTAAACAAAAAACAAAATATCCACTAACACTCTGTTCTGCAATGACATCTTCCATTGTCCGCAGGGTGGTACCCAAGTAAGAATTCAGAAGCTGAGTAGGAAGCAGTCCAACCGAAGATGCCATCAGATAGTTGGGTAATGAGAGATCAGTAATCTAGAAGGTAGATTAAAGGGAATGATTCATTACCAAATAACAAAAATGTGTACACAAGTTTTGCTAGAGGCTTTTACTTGGGAGTGGAGAGGGCTGAAATATTTAAAAGCACTTCGACTTTTTAAAATGATTATCAAGGAAATATGTGTGGAATATAGATTTAGAATAAAATACAAATTGAAAGAAAATGTTAATATATATTATTCTGCCACTGAAAAAGAACATTTGCAAGTATTTTTTTCTTATATGTGAAAAAAACACATGTAGATTACTTTGTAAAAATTTTGTTAAGGGCTCATGTCATTAAATATAATTACTCTTAAATGGCAGTGTGATCATAGAGATGGGAAATCAGATAACCTCAAAATGGCATTTCCGTGCTGAGAACTTGAGCCATGGAAACCATCACCTTAGATTCTGAAAATATGCATTGCTTATTTCTGTTTCTATGTGTTTGTTTCCTGGCTGTGATTAAAAAAACATGCACAACTATAGCAAAAACTTTCGCATATTAACCTACATGGAAGACAGCATCTAAAATATTTCCAAATGAGTCGATTTCCTGGTATTGATGCCCTATGGGTCTTTCCTGCTGATGTGTGAGCTGGACCTATTGCTTTTTAGCAAACAGACTACTGCACAAAAGTGATGATATGTCATTTCTAAGATTAGGTTACAGAAAGAACAGGACTTCCATCTCTTCCTCAAGCAGGCCAGCTGCCATGCTGCAAGTAGCTCCCCAGAGAGGCCCATATGGAAAGGAAACGGTTTCTTCCACCAACAGCTAGCTAAGGCGTGAGGCTTGCCACAGCCACAGGAGTAAGCCTGCAAGTGGAGTCTGTCAATCAAACCCTAAAATGACTGCAGAATCTGGAGGAAGCCCAAGTCACAGGCTAAACTGCAGAGAGATTCCTGACCCACGGTAACAGCGAGACAATATTTGCTGCTTTTGGTTATTAAGTTTTGAAACTATTTTACACAGCAATGAATGACTAGTAAAACATCAATCTCAGTTATTTTATGATAGATCACTTAGAGTGAAATTATTGGCTTAAATAGTAAAAATTTCACACTATGTTCTAAAACGTTCACACTAATTTATCTGTCAAAATGCGTGTTGTCTATGATTATCACACTCTTGCTACTTTTATGTATTAAATATCAACCATTTTGTTTTATATGTCTAACATATTTCATTGTTATTTAATCTTCAGTTTTCATTCATACCAACATTTTTCTTACATATATTTTTCTATTTTTCATTTATGCTTTATTTATTTATATCTGTCCTTTTTTGAATGTTTTTCTTATTCATAAGATCTCTGTATATTTTAAAGATAACCTATGATCTATCATACATGAACTATGTTTCCTCTAAAATGTCCTTTACCATTTTTTGTTGCTGCTGTTGAGATAGGGTCTTGTTATATTGCACAGACTGGCTTCTAACTCCCGGGCTCAAGTAATCCTCCTGCCTCAGCCTTCTCAGTTTCTGGGATTACACATGCACATGGCTCATCTTTTACATTTTGACTACTAACAATTTCTCAATGGCTATATAATCAAATATTATCAATTTTTCCTATGCTTTTCCATTGCTTTTAGCTTTAGAAAGTCTTAGCTCTCACTGTTAGCTTTATCTATTTTTCATTGTTTTCCTTTGTAACATTTATCACTTACTCCTTCTGGAATTTAAGCAGATTAAAAATGAGGTTAAAGCTTTATTCTCTCCCTTTCCCAACAGCCTATTTTCTTAGCATTATGTATTAGATAAATAAATACATTATCTACTAACTTGTGATATTTATTATAAATTAAGCTAAAGTATACAAAGGCCTTTGAGGGGCTCTATTACTGACAATCCACATTTCAAATCTGTTAGTTAAAACCCAAATTATAGTAAAGACTATCAGTTATTATCTGGCAAGGAATTTCCCATTCCCTTCATACCTCTTCTTTACTCTTCTTCTTAAAAGTGTCACAACCATTCTCACTACTTATTTTTATGGATCATTTAGCCATTCAAAAGTAAAACAAATTAGTAAATTTTCTATTATGATTAAAGTAAATTTATGAATTAAATGGGATAGAGCTGAAATATCCACAGTATTCCATATTTTTACCTAGAAATAATTTTTACAATCACTAAGCATCTTTTTTCACACATCTTACTAAAATTTACTTGTTTTATTCACATACATTTCTTTTCAATTTATTTCTAGGCATGTCATGTCATTGTTGCCACTGATTTTGAGAATAACTTCTCTGTACCCCCATTGAATATTACTGGTATGTAAGAAAGTTATTGGCCACTTTATTAAACATTTTCTTAACTAATTTTAAGATCTGGTATTATAATCATCTATAGGTTACTTTATAACTACAACATAATCTAATAATCATGGAAATTATAATTTCATTAAAGTTATACTCATCTCCATTCACAGATTCGATGCACCATAATGGTTTGGACAGAATATTAAAGCAACAGGTTATTAATTCACCTTATCAATTGTTGACTCAGTAACTGTCCATTCAAGATGTTTCAGTGAGTGCTGGAAAGCAACAGACAAAGTGTCCACCCTTTAAGGATCTACATATCGACAACTACAGACCCTACCTGAGATACAAAAAGGGTGCCTGCACAAAGACTATGTGCTCAGCATTAAAGAATAGCAAGGAATTCAAATGTTGCAGGAGTTGTAGCCAAAGGGAACTCTGCAGCACTCAGAGTGGATGTGAAAGCTAAATGTAGGTTTGGCAGGCAATGATGGGAAGGGTGAGGAAGGTAGTTGTTCCAGGAAGAACATAACAGCACGTGACAGGGCAAGCACACGATACATTAATGAAGTTGGCAGTATGTTTTAGATCATTTGCAAGCCACATGCAAGGGAAATCCTGTAAAATAAAGACAGGAAAGTAACTGGGGAAATGCTTGTTAGGGGCTATCAATGAAGAGTGAGCCTTTGATCAGAGGAAAAGTACTGGGGTTCCACCAACAGGTGCAAGAACTTTTTTTAGAATATGTCAAAGATATAAAATGAGTAAATATAACATCATTGTAATTATGCTGCAGTTAATAACATTACATACTACATGAAAGTTATCTTTAAAAACTTGTTATATTCTAAAATGTTAGAATGCACATTTTCAGTCCATATCACTTAAATGTAATGAAGTTTCTCTAAATAGAACTCACAATTGCCATTCAGAGATGGCATCAAAATATGCAAATGGGGATGTTTACAACAAATTTCATTAATCTTAAACAACCATAACACTCAACTCTTTAATAAGACTGCGTTCCAATGCATAAATCAAAGTTTGTTAAAACTCATAGCCAACTTCATCCTAGGGAAAAAGTGTTCTTTATAGACATTTTCTTCCTGTAAAGTTGAATGTGAAAAGAAAACACAAAACCAATTTTTATCACTGTAAACAGTTTTGCTGCAGTGTTCAGTGATTTAGCCAGCTGAACTACACAGTAATGGTTTTCAAACTACTAACTGTTAAAAATGAACATATTCCAAATTGTTTTATTACAGTATCTCTTGTATGCCAAAATCCTACTGGGAACCTCCATCTAGCACTAGTCTTTAATAAATATCATTTAGAATACCTGTTCCACAAAGAGACTCATCCAGTATTTTCTCCCCAATAAGCCCTCACCAATCCAAAGTTTTAAATACGTCTCCTCATTCTACTTTCTGGAAAGAGATTAAAGTGAACATAGCCACGACCTGGCTCTTGGCTTAGGAGCGGTCCTTCAAATCCAAAGAACCTGAAGAAACCTAGGATATCAATGATATCCTGCTGATTAGTTTCTATGATTGGACACACTATAAGAATTTCAGGGAGAGCAAACGACATCTGAAGGTAGATATACTCTTACTCTCAGAGGTCCTGTGATGGAAACCCAGTTCACTTATCTGGTTCAGCAGGTGTATTAAGGCTTGTGCGTAGATGTACCCCCAAAAGCTTCATGTAGTCGTAGGTGGGGCATTTTCAGAGGTGGCTAGATCTAGACTGTGTGATGCTGGGATGGATTCATGGTGCAATGCTAGGATCAAGGGCACTAGGATTAAGGGTGTGAATGCTACCCACCCTAAGTAGCCTGGATAAGATATGAGGGATAGAGTTGTGGGCGTCCCTCACTTGCTCTTGCCTGCCTGCTTGTCATGAACTGTTTCTCCTCTGTGATGCCTGTCTGCTGCACCACCCTGTCTTGGAGCCAGTCAAATGTGGACTGAAATATCGACAAACTGTGAGCTAAATAAACCTTTCCCCCTGTAACTTTGGATGTATTTTGTCTCAGTGATAAGAAAAATAACTAAGAAAAAGTGTTAATGTAAAGCATTCCTTTACCATTTGACTAAATATGTCCCCATAACAGAGTAGTAACATTCTGGATGTGTGGGGAGAAATTCTGACCAGCATGAGCTGCTTTACCTCTAAACAGGGCATTTCTGGAGCAGATAATCAGAGGGCCTCTGTCTTCATACCTGGCACAGAACAAGGTACAGCTCCTTGGCTGTTTAAATTTGCATCTGCTCACAAGAGCTTCATCACCTGTAATTGAGCTAAGAAACACGGTCATTTTAACATATAATATCTTGGATGGACATAATGAAGAACCTAAAGGCGATCTGTGTTCAAAAGAACTCAAATTCTATCAATATTGGGGCTGGCGATTTTGCTTAGTGGTGCAGCACCTGCCCGGAAAGCATGAGGCCCTGAATTCAACTCCTGGTATAAAAAAAAAAAAAAAAAAATTCTATCTGGATCTACTGAATCTATTAGTTTTGGCAGAGTTGTACTTTCCTGCATAGGCATGTTTCTAGGTTTACTTATTTGGAATGCTATTTACTAACAAAGCTACTGTTGAGCAATTACATAAGTTCCAATTAAAATACCTAATAATATTACATAAAAAAGCATAAATTTCTACAATGAAGAAATTTATTCAATCAAAAAGTGACTAGTTTAATCTTTTCATCTAATTATTTATTAATAAACTATGTATTTTATTACGCATGTTCCCAAAATACTATCAATGTTTCAAAAAATTGAGGAAGAGGGAAAACCTTCAGAAATGGAAACTAGTTTTCACTCTCAGGAAAATGACAATTTTGAAAAGTGGCTTAAGGAAAAACATTAACTGCCCATTCTTTTTTGTCCATTCCCCAGATACTTTCAGGTCCCAGTCAGCCACCCTAGCTGTAAACCTGAGAAGTCAGTCACGCACCAACTCCATCATTCTCCACATTCAATTATCTACTGTGTCTTGTGAACTGCACCTGTTAGGAAGATGTCTATAGCCTGGTTCTACTTGTACGCAGTCTGTTCTTCTATAGTCTTGACACTCAGGTTACCCCCATTAGCCACCTCTACTGATTCCTGCAGAAATCTTTTTAAAATGCAAATCTAGTCTTGCTCAAAAAATCTAGTCTGGCTCACTGCCATCTGTGTAAGAGTCAGGCTCCTCAGAGTGCTCAGTGCTTCGTGATCTGGCCTCTGACCCCTTGATCTTCGCATGTGTCATGCCTTACCATATTCTAACAGCATGAATATTCTTCGATTCCTACAACTACTGGCGCTCTTTTCCCTGTGGCCCCCGTACCTTGTACTTTCTAGAAGAGAAACTCACAAGCTTCCTCTACCACTTTTACTTGGGCAACTATCTTTCAGTAATCAGTCATTGATTTCTCTAAGAAACATTCCCTGATGCCCTGAGCCTGCATAAGTGTCTCAAGATCTGGGATGTAACACAGTGCCTAAAGATCTTAGCCTCTGTGTGCCCCTCACCCAGACTACAAATTCTATGAAGCAAGAAACCTCTCCATCTTGTTCTTTAGTAGAATGTCTACTACATGTTAGGTGCTAAATATATGCTGACGAGATCAAATGCATCAACATCAAAATTTTTTGCTAATAAATGTAGAGACTAACAATAGCTGCTGCTTTCTAAACAGGTAGAGCCAACAAATCTATCTGTAATTGGCTGTTCAGAAACTAAGAGCGTCCCTACCCCTCAAAAGGAGAAAGTGTTAAAGTGGAAATGAATTCTATCCACAAAATGTTACTCACTGGACTGCCAGTGTCTTGAGGCATGGACTTTGCTTTGCTCACTGCTGTGTATCTCCAGGATCTAGAGTATCAGTGGGACCATAGTAGGCACCTTCCAGTTACCTACTGAGTGAATACTGAATGAAAACTAAAAGCATTTCCTGTAACCCCTGTGATGAACCTAATGCCAAGGCTAAGACTGAGAAAAATCTGGGAAAAGGAACAAGGTAGGGCTAACAGCTGAAGAAAGTGTTGCAAAGAGGATTCTGCTAATAGCGAACAATGGTTCCACTGATATATCCACTTATAGTGCAAAAACCATGTTCATGCATACAAACATGTTCATCAGTTCAATGTCCCTGAATCAGGACTTGCTTTTAATGGCTCCCAAATAATTTGAGTCAATGATCCTTTGAGAATTTCACACACACACACACACACACACACACACACACACACTCACAGAGTAAATCTTCTCCCCCAGGGGAAAATGCATATCTTAATGCATATAATCTCTGGAACACGAGTTGAAAAGTCCTTTATACAGTTTGAAAAACTACAGGGTTATTCCATTTATTCATTCAATACAACTTTATCAAATGTCTTTTACGCAAAATGACCAGGTCTTATCAGGAATAAAAATATGCAAAGACAGAAAAGTAGAGCTGACTGTGTGGACATTGAAAGTCATATTATACTTTATATGTAAAATGCTCATTACATCAAGTAAAATCACAAAAATTACTTATAACATTAACTCATAATGTTATAAAAGAAAAAAATATATACCAATAAATGAAAAGACTAGGAAAAAAACCCACTAAAATGTTAATGGCTGTCTTCTTTGTACTTTCTATGTTTTTCAGTCCTTACAATGAACACTTATTTGTAAACAGGTATTATTAAAATAAATTTAGTAATACCTCTGTTTCAAAGAACATTCTGATCCAGGAAGGGATATTAAAACATACTGAAAGTATGTTGCTATGACAATGGGACAAGATAAAGATTTGTGACTCACAAGCCTGTATGTGACACATGGAAACCACAGAAGCTAATGAGATAACAAAAGAGGCAGAAAGAAGATGAAACAGGTTCAAGGAACTGGATTGGTCTACTGTATTCAGGGGCTTTCTGAGGTCTGAGAATGTGGGCTAAGAGGACACTGCATTTGTAAATTTACTCATTCTCTCAATCCTTCAAAGTTAGACTTTATATTCCTCTAAAACAAACTGTCTCTGTCTTTCTGTTCTGCATGAATTATAACCATGCCAGGGAATCAGTATACTTTAGTAACAGGAAGAAACAATCATTTGACACACTGGTACACTGATGGATATTACGACCTGTTATTTTATCTGAATCCACAACTATACCTATAATTCAGAATGGGAATTTCATAAAATGAGAAAATAAACATTTTTACAAAACATGCTATCACTAAAATGTTTGGGAAAAGAAAGTGTAATGTTAAAATTGTTGCTCAGAACATTTGTTTTTTTTAAAGCAAACTATGAGACATTGCCTAATTCCTCTCATTTTACAAATAAGACTGGCGGCCAGATTCATTAAAAGACTTCACTGTGGCTATACGGTGGCTGAGACACAGCCAGAAGTTCCCAGAGTTCAGACTAAGACATCAGCAGTGGCCTCAGAGTCACTCGTCAAAAACTTATTTAGTGGTAATACATTTCAGTTCATTGTGATCTAAATTACTAAAAGTAATTTTTTTCTTGGTAATTTAAACTCTTAAGAAAATTTATTCGATAGTTATATATGCTTCAAATTATGGCATCTTTCATTATCAATATTTCAGTCAGTACCTGTTTCACAAATCCCTGTCCTACCACCCAAAGACTAAAACGAAGACTTCTGGAACTGCTTCAGAAAGTGAGAGAATGAAAGGATAAGTGTATCTGAAGTAAGGAGTATTTTGAAGGGGACTTTAGAAATGTCTTTTACAGTAATCTTTTTTTTTTTAAATTTAAACATTCACTGTACATTTCGATCACACCTTATACACGAGGATTTAGGGACCTCCTTCTACAACTGCAGGTACTCAGGGTTATTTTGTTGCCCCTCAGTGAAAAAGTAGGCAAAGTCTTTCTGACATGCTAGGAGATTTTAGAGAATTTTGATCTGTCCCAACTACTCAACTTTTCTTTTTTAGCTTAAAAGAGACCACACACAGCATATACACGAATAAGCACTGTGGTATTACAATAATATGCTGAAATTTGACTTTCATCAAATTCTAATATGCATGAAATATCATTTTTTTGACATTTTCTCCTAACCATCAATAAATGGAAAAACTATTCTTAGCTTGTATGCCACACAAAATAGGGCAACAGTTTGCTAAGCCCGCTCTAACATCCGGGGATGACAGCTAACTCAGCTGTGTGGAACCTTGTAGGGCCTGACATGTAGGAGATCATCCACAAAGTGTATGTAATACACAAGGTGGTCCAGGACAAGAGGAACCAGATCTCTGAGAAACCTAATTCTCAGACTAACACTAGTAACAGAGGTAAGTGAGTAACTCTGACCATTTAAAACTGTGGGACCTTGGACATATTTTTCACCACTTTGTGCCTCAAATGCCTCGGCTACAAGATGAACATTAGGGCTGGTGTGACAATTAAATACATGATGCGTACATGCACTTAGTATGAGCAATATATATATTTGTTAAATTTTTAAAAGTCTTTTTGAGCTTCAGTGTGTTCGTGTTGGAATGCAGAGGATGGAAAGAAATAGTAAATAATGGGCAAACTTTTCTTTTTTTAAAATCATAGCTCTGAATCAGGTGTTATTAGCACATTTTACAACACAAAGTATGGCTCAAAAGAGCAACTAAAACCACCTCAAGATGACAAAGTAAATATCAGAACTATGTCTGACTTCAAGTTTGAAATATTTATCCTGTATACATGCCTCTTAGGATTGATTCCTATTGGAGACTGTTGTGATTACTAAGGGATATCATGTAACTGTGCTCTAGGTCTGATTTTAGGTTTCAAAGATTTAAGAATGCTGGAAAACAGAATTTTCTAAGTGGACTTGCTTAAAAGAAGGAATTCACCAGTCTTTGACTTCTTAAATTTTTCTTTAACCAAAGTGAAAAAGAGTGATTTTTACAATTTCCTGTACAGCAAGCTAACAACAATTGACATCAGACTCTTTTGGAAGTTTCAATCACAGTATGGATTCTGCTGCTCATAACAACTAATTATCATGTAATATTCCTGTATCAAAGATATTTTATAGGAAGTAACATTACAGTCTCCAAAGGGCATCATAGCATGTACCTTGTGAGGACATTTTAATGTGTACTAAATGCAAAATGAGGTGTTATTTTTTCAAATGTTTTCAATTTTCAACTTTATCAACAAGTTTCTTCCAGATGGCTTTACTCTTTTAGGATTTCATCCTCTGTATCTATATCAACCAACAGTTCCTTCGTATTCTATCTAAAGCTTTTTCTTTTTTGTCAGCAATTGATAAACAAGAACCTGAAGTTTCAAGGTTACAGATAGGATTTTTAAATGAGAAATATCCTTAGAGTACTGAGGATTAAATAAATGAACACATTGAAGAGTACATGTAATCACAGCTTGGCAATAGGCTACACAGGTAAACCCAAGAGTGTCTGCTGTTCATCCCAAGGGAAAATGAAAATCCACCTGAGGATTTCATGCAGGAAGAGTACCAAGACTGCTAGTGAGCTAGACTGAAGTGTTTAAGAGGCAGAATCCACAGGACTTGGCGATGATCAGACAAGGGGATGAGATAGAAGGTAGTCTACTACTCTCTCCTTCATGGCACACCGACAACCCTTTTGAGATTAGTTGTAGCCATGTAACTTTTTCAGGCTAGTAAAAAATGAGATGACTTACTTTAAAAGCTGGCATACAATTCTCCATGTCACAGGAATCAAGTGAAAGATTGGCTCTGTCAGCCTGGATCCCACATAAAACTAACATAAAACACAGGATGCCTCCTACCTTTCTCCCAAATTAAGACTGATCTGGACTTGTGTCAAGCTGAATAAATACAAGATTGCTTTTTGGCCCTGAAAATGCAATAAGAAAGCAACGTTATCCTAGATATGTGTTTGGATAATAACAGTACTTAAAACACAAAGTGTTTTGAAATTTGTCAGTGGGCACCAAGACCTGTAGATACAAAATCTCATTTTAAAAATTTAGAAAAACAAAAAAGCCTTGCCTATTTCCTTGAAGAAAAGAAGGGTACATTTTTAAGGAGAAAAAAAATTAAGTATGTTCCTGAGAAATGATATTTCTTATAGCTTAAGAATTAATACTATAAAGTGGCAGGGCTTTTTTTCTATTTTGAATTTCAAAAGTAAAGTATCAGTTTGCTTACCCCTTTCTCTTTTTTTGTGGCACTGGGGATTGAACTCACAACCTTGCGCTTGCCAGGCAGGCACTTAGGCCACTGAGCTAGATCCCCGGCCCCCTTTCTAGCATACATAAGAGAAGGTAAGAGTTATAGTCAAGAACAGATAAGCGAAGTCCTTTACTGTCTTCTATATAGTCACAGTGCCTGCCTTTAAAACGTAAATATAACTACCTCCAATCAATAATAATAACAGCTAATAATTATCAAGAAGCGACTATTAGTCATAAGTTTAATACTTATGCCTACTGCTTTTTATATACAAGGAAATGAAGACAGTCACACTAGAATAGGGACTAATCAAGGATGTTTCCAAAGCCTGTGCTTCTCATGACCATGATACCTTTCTTTTTTATGTAAGCCCAGATAAAAAATTTTAGTGATGGGTATTGAGAAAAATGAATTATAACTGGAATTTTTTTCTCAAAAAGGCAATTTCAAAGATAGGAAGTATAAAATAAGATAAATATGCCTGGAAAGGGGTCATTGTGGGCTGCCAGAGAGTATGAAGTAGACAGTTCAGACAAAAAATGAAGGTCAAGATGGCAGAAGGAAAAGTCTGACTACAACTAACATCTGCCTAAACTATATTTTCTTTTCTCTCACATGTCCCAGGTGAATTCAGAAGACTGTTTTAGTTGGAAGGGCTACTTCTATAAGCAAACAGTTCAGAATAACAAGATGCACAAGCCATAACAGAGTGTATGCAGTGGATTCACAACCAATCCTGCTAATGGCTCTAAAACTTTTACAGTAAGATGAATGGTATCATCGGATTCTGGGCTTAATCCTCAGATCTGTCACTTGGTAATTGAATGACTGTAGAATTTCCTAGATGGTTGAGTCTCCATTTCTTTCTCAGGAAAATGGTGACAAGGATACTTACTTCAATAGACCATTTTACTTTTTTTCCTTCCTTTTTTTCCAGACCTCAACATGCCAAACTGAAAGGTGCCCCTTGTCAAGCTTTCAACTACCTGTACATGAATACCTTAAATTATTTCCAAGTACAAAATACAATATCTTACGTATTTAATATGTAAGAATCATTACTAAAAAGAAGAATCTACCATATTATCAAGTAACAAATACATAATGAGTCTGTCCTGTATACTTATGACTGCACTAGGCACTAAGCATACAATGAAGAAATAACACCATGGGTTGAGACCCTATGATCAGACCACAGTTCAAAGTTTGACTCTACCATTTATCTACTACCCAGTCGACCTTGGGTAAAAACTAACAACAGTCAACAACAAAAGCCAATATGTGACTATTTGCTAAGCCAGGCTCTGTTACATACATTCACTTTATGTACTCTTCTCAGCACCCTTATGAAGTAGGTACCACTACATTCCCAAAAAGAAACTGAAGCAGAGAGAATCTGCAACTTGACCAAAGTCACCAGTTTCTAAAACAGCAGGACTCCACAGCACCAGTAGCACAGAAACAGTGTATATGTGCATAATCAGCAAGGCTGGTGTAAGGGTTAGAAATAATAAGTGGAATGAGCCTCGCATAGTAGTCAGCACACACTAGGTGGACAAGAAAAAGCACAATGCAAGTTATACTGGAAGACAAACCAATCAGAAGCAATCTATACAGGTTCCTTAGTCCCAACCCTTTTTCCAAGTCCTAAGGCAACCGGCCTATTATTATCCAAGGCTGAATCATAGTTCATGCTTATATTTCACACTATACAGGGCTATGAAAAGATAAAAATTTAAGGCTGAGACCATTCCAAACTTCTGTGATATCTTTTTAGTTCAACAGTTTTAAGTTCGAGGGTTGTTAGTGAGACTCTCTATTGGAAGTCTGCAGTTTAAAATCATTGAATTCGAGAAACACAGTCATCTAGCTTAACCCTCTTCACTACAGAAGAGAGAAAAATGAAGACAGGCTTAGTAATTTGTTCCAAAGTCACAAAGTTTGCAAAGATCTGATTCCTTTCCTCCAACTGAATTACCTGCACACTAGCAG
>RJWT010008006.1:0-16003 GCA_004365215.1 Cuniculus paca
CTGTCAAAGAATGTAGTTAGACATTAATCATAACCTGTTACATTAAAGTTCATTTATTTTCTTATTCAGTGAAAAGTCATGCTTTCCTCTTGAGAAACAGACATTTAATCCATCACCTTCATTGTTATTGAAGTAAAACAAGCACCTCAACAAACGCGCAGTTCCTATTTCACTGTAGGGTGATTTCTAATATAAAATGAGATTGAGCTCAGTTGAATCAAATTTTAGATGAGCAATTAATAAAATGTACTCCTAATCAAAGATCCTATTGATAGAATGCCAGGGACGCATCTTAATTCATTACTCAGCTTGAAAACTATTAATCTTGCTATTCGTTCATGCTCAAGCTTCTTTAGATAGATAAGTATGATTAATGTAGTCCTTTTCTCTTCTTTATCCCTGCCTAAATAGGTGGATCAAACTGCATGGGGATGAAAGTTATATATTAAAGGTAATTCCACTGCTGGCCAAATGCGTGGGCTAAGAAGCTGGAAACATCATTGGCAAAGTTCAAAGCAGGGGAATAAAGAGTTGGTGAGTTTCTTTTGAGGCACATTAAGTTTGAATGGTCTGTGGGACAGTCAATAATGATGGCTGGCAAGGGAGTAGGTAGTAATATCTGACGATATATCTTTCCCTGTACAATCAACTACCCACTCGACGTTAAGTATTGTGAAGCGTTTCCTTTCAACAAAATTCTTCCTTAAAACTCAAATCCCTCTTTATACTACACTCTCCATACAGCAGTGAATTGAAGATGGGCTTTAGCAGGATTCCTGAAGCAAAAGAAAAGTGAGTGATGGGTGAGCTTAGAGGACTACTGAAAGAGAGTAATTTGGAGTATGGACTATGCAGTTTTGTGATTGAAAAATGGCCAAGGATTAGTTTTAGTTTTTATTCTGGGCTCCAGCCATATTTGTGTGTGACATTTTCTGTTGGCTTTCAGTGCTACCTTTCTGGCGGCATACTTTCTAACCTGAATTGTGTTTGCCTATTTCAACAATTCTAACAGGCCACTATGAAAATAGTTTCAAATACCTTCAGGTTCACTTCCTAAAAGATCAGTGATACTTAACATTGTCTTTTTGAGACAGGGTCTTGCTATGCAGTTCAGGCTGGCCATGTGCTCACTTTGTAGTCCAGGTTGTTCTCGAACTCTCAATGATCCTCCAGCCTCAGCCTCCTGAGTGCTGAGATTACAGGTGTGCACCACCATGCTGGCTCCTTATCTTCTTTTTGTTCAATTATATCCTGGTTTTCTAGTCCTGTGGCTCTGATACTTTCAGGCCACCCTCTCTGTTCAAAATGTCCTTCTTACACTGCCTTCCTTATGGACTCCCATCAATTCAAAACAAACCTGTTCATCCTTGTCTAAAGCGAAGTTTTCCTTTTCTCACTTTCTGAAGCATTAGTAATTATCTGTGGTGCCTCACTTATCACTCCATATGGTCATAAAAACATGACAATAAACAAGATTGATTATTGCTTTGTTGTAGCTAGCTTGCTAAGCAATTGAAATAATCTTTAATCTTTTTAACATCTTGAGTTAGGCACTACCTTTTGGTTTTGCAAGTAAAGTCATACAAAAATCCAAAATATTAAGTAGCTTTTGAAAAGAGACACAATATATATTTGACTGCACAGGGGACAGAATGCAAATTTTCCTGGTACTTCTGCCAAATTCCATTACTCTTATTTCTCCCCCCAAAAAAGAGGTAGAGCTTAGTGAAGGCAGAAAATGTTTCCATTATTTTTAAATATTTAATATTTCTGATGAAAAAAACTAATCCTTTTGAGATATTGGAAAATAATTTTAAATTAATCAAAACATTTAAATAAAGACAGTATTAGAGAAAAAAAGAATGATCAGCTGAGGTATATGCGAGCACAGGAGTACACCTTGTGTGTGATACGCATAGAATTAAAAAAGCAATGATAAGCCAAAAGAGACTTCTATAAATCATCTTGTTCAAATATTTGCCTTTAAAGCAATTAAAAACAGAAAATATCAAGAATAAATGCTTCGTGTACATAATTATTTGTAGGAACTGTTAAGCACTCTTTATATGAAAACTGGACTTTTTACAGAAGTAAAAAATTAAGTGATTTTTCCCTAGGTGACTTAAAATTTGAGAGTTTAGGCATTAGATAAGTACTTTAGATTCTTAGTACATTTTAAGCATTGAATATTAAACTGTGATTATGTACAGATATGGTATACTGGTGTATATAATGTCTATTTATCAAGATCAGTGTTTCACATGACATATATTAATGATTTTAATCAGCAGTTGACCATAGTACTAATAATGTGAGTGTACAAATACAGTGGTATTTGGGAAGACACACTGTTAACATAAAAAAAAAAAAAGGCACTTGGGATTTGCCAAAGAATCAATCAGTAGCTATTCAATGATTCAGGAATGTTTCCCGAGGACCAGCTTAGCAACTATTCAGGTAAGTATCTGCCTAAAACACAATACAATTTATTAAATTTAATCAATATTATCTGCAATGACTCTTAAATTTGGTCAGTGGTTAAAATGATTAAATGTTCTACTCAGCTTGGGTTCCTGTAATAAAAAATACCACGGATAGGTGGTTTGAGCAATGGAAAACTACCAGGTTGCCCACATGATGGGGGTCTAGTAAGGATGTCTTCTTGCTTACAGATGGCTTCCTTCACATGGTGTCCTCACATAGCAGCGGGAAGCAGTCAGGAACAGAGAGAGGAATGGAGGGAGTGCACCCTACTATCTTTGTTTCCAAGGGCACTTATGCCACTGAGGGCTGGACCTTGGTGACCTCCCAAAGACTTTATTTCCAAATATGACCACACTGAGTTTAGGGATTCAACAAAGAAAATTTGAGGAAACAGAGTTTCTGTCCACTGCCTTGACTGATCTTGAGAGAGAAGGCCTCCAGAAGCCATTACCTACACCCCTCACTATAGTTATGGAAAACAACTCCAACTTTTCCTAATTCTAAATTATCAAAATTATGTGATCACAGATATAAGTTTAGCTGCCAGAAGTTATATTCCCATGTGTCTTTTCATATTTAGCTTATCACCAGTAATGATGGATTAAAAAAGTGAAAATAAGTCTAGGTAATTAGGCCAAAATTGATCCCCCTCCCGCTGACACAATTCACAATCACTTCAGTACAGTTTCTACATCTGCACTGTGTCAAGTAAATATCTTTGCATTTTATTGATACCTTCTAAAATCCTGGTAATAATCTTTTTTTTCTGTTTTCTTTTTATTTCTGTTTCATCAAAAATATATTGTGCCTTTTCCATTTTGTTTATAATTAAGAGTCCCTAATTCTAGGCATCATTTTGCTACAAATCAAGGCAACTTATATCAATATGAAATGTAAATTTCATTGCCTGGGTGCTAAATGAAAAGGATGCCTTCTACATATCTCTTCTCTGTTTTCTTTATAGGTAATTTATTTAATGCCCTTGCCTTCAATGGAATATCCAGTTCAAAATTCTATGAAAAGTAATCTCTGCAGTCATTAGAGGAGATGTAAATAAAATGCACTAAAACCCGCCTAATTATTCCAGTTAAAATCTGTAACCCCTTTACATTTATCATGTCCAAAACTAAATTCATGATCCTACAGACACACACCTCTTTTATCTCTAGTTCTCCCTGTCTCATTTCTCAAGGAAAAAAACTGAGAAGAGTGATTGATATGTCTTTCTTGGTTATCCACTACAACTATTCAATCATCAAGTCTTGCACATTCAGTGTCCTAAGTGTCTTTTGAATCTGTCTTCTTTTTGTCTGTTCTACTTTTCTCTGTCCCAATCAATATCTCAGTGTAAGGCCCATTATCTATTGCAACAGCTTTCTAACCAGTTCCCCACTGTCACTCTTGCTCTGTAATTTTCTGGGTTTTTTGTTTTTGTTTTTTGTTTTTTGTTTTTTCCTGTCAGTCCTGTGGATTAAATCCAGGGTTTCAGCACTAAGCTATATAGTCAGCATCCCCCCCCCCACCTCCTGCCACCTTTGCTTTTTTTTGAGAATCTCACGAAGGCTTGAAGTTGCCAAGGCTGAATTTCAGCTTGCAATCCAACAGGTCCCTAGCATGCGGAATTACAGGTGTGTGCCATCATGCCAGGCCTATATGTTGTTTCTCTCCAAAACGTAGCTTCCTCCTGTATACAAAGCACCGGGACAGGCAGTGGTAGAGTCTAGATTCCAACTGCAAAGTCTAAAGCTAAGCTCTGCTACTTAACTGCCTCATAATCTTTAGTGAATTTCATTAATACCTAAATTTGTTCCTCTAAAAGTGAAAAAGTACTAACTTTTTCACAGGTTTTTTGTAAGGAATGATGAGCTGTTGAATAGAAACATAGAGGATAGGTAGAGATCCATAATTTAATACATATTGCCTAACATTATTGTGTTGAATCCGCATGTTTTAATTGTATGCCAACTAGGCTGCAGATACTAGTGTAGGGCTTTTATCTGAAGAAGAGATATAGGATGGCTCTGCATTTCTCCATGGTGATTGGGATGGCTTGGAGTAAGCTGTGATTCCAAGACTTGCCTAGACAACTGCATTCACTTTACTTTTTGGAGTAGACAATGTACATTTACAACCTTTCCCCAAAAATAATATTTCCCTGGCCACATCTGGTGTAAGTAGTCTTCACTTGTAGGGTGATGTTTGGTAATTCTGTGTAGTTTCCCTTGTGGGCTAGAAATTTGCCTGAAAGCCCTCCTGAGCTAAACAATATGGTTACTGACAGAGTAGACAGAATACTATCCCCTTTGAATAAAAACAGTGTGTAAGTGTTAGTTTGTTTAAGATTGATCTCCTACTGCTGGGTTCAAGTCAATTAATCTTTCAAAGTCTCAAAGATTTCAGTCCTTGTGACACCAGAGTTGAAGCTCTGGGTTTTCTCCAAACTTTGGCCAGCATAGCAAACTTTACCCCTATCTTGACTGACGGTAGAATGTAGCCAGAGGTCTGACTTTCTGCATTAGATCATGCAAAGAGAATTGTTATTGCTACACTTGATTTAGAACCCCAACTGTCAGGATAGGGATAATCATAATTGGTATGTGACTTTAATTTTTGGTATCAAATCTACAGTGCACAGGGCCCATTCCCCCTTCAGAAACAAGTAGGTCATGTACATTTATATTTCACATATACTAATATTTATAAAAGCAAAGCACAGTGAAGGGAAAGCATTTTACAGCATTCCTAATTCTCACTTTACTAAGTATTTGTCAAGTCTTTAGAAAAAATTCATGTTTGCTTGCATGTGTATACAAATTTAAGATTACTAATTTAGAATCACTTTTTCCTTGCTTGCACAGATGTAAGATAGTCATTTGCTTCCACCAAAGAAAGAATATCTTTTGATATAAAACACTGCTCTCACCTATGTACATTAAAATTACTGGAAAGCTTTATAAAAACATTGACGGCTAATGCTTGTTTTCTGAGAAGCTGATTTTAAGTGGTTAGCATTTGGGTCAGGGCAAAAGTACTGGAAGATTCGATGGCCTGCTTATATTATAAGTATGCTGTGTTCAGACGAAGATGAGTAAGGGCTTTGGTGTTACATAAGTCAAAATAATTTTATGGCCCTGAGACAAAATGTTTGAGTGAAATTATAGCTTTGATTGGAACACTAATTTTTAATTACCTAAGGACTATCTTATTTAATACAGTCACTTTAATCTCTTCTAGGAAAACATTGTTTGTGTTAAAGCAGTTAAAAAGATCAAGGAGTTTTTACTGGAGTTTCCTGCAGCAAAGAAATAAATATCTAAATGTAAAAGCCAGAGGAAATTAATTCAAGGCCATATTACCAAAACTGGGGGAGTAGAGGTAGAAGGAGGCAGAAAAAGCTTTCTAGTATCTTTTAAATGAGATCATCGACAGAGAAATGTTTCATATCTGAATTTTTCAAGAACAGTGAATCTATTTTAGCGTCATAGATCCAATTTTGAATCAAAGTTTTTTTAAAAAATCCTTTTTTTTTTATGCTATCATGATTTGGCTTTGGAGACATAGTGCTAAAACTTGATAAATTTAAGCTTTCAAATCTGAGCATCTAATTTTGGCACAAAAGAAAAAGAAAAAAAAAAAACCCAGAATGAGAGCGTGCAGTACCAGCACTGGAGCAAAGGAGCCCCAGTTCCGGCGCCAGCAGCAAGTGCGCATTTCCAGTCCGATGCGGGGAGCTGGCAGGCAGCTCCACCAAACCATCACCCTCCATCTGTGTATCATCGCTCAGCTCCCTAGTCAGGCAGTAGCTACGGTTTCCATGACAGGAAAGACGTCCTGTGTTCTCTTATAATTTATTGCTCTTTGAATTTTCAGAACAAAGGCCAAATTCAGTGTGGTTCTATAGCAGTTTTCTTTGTTTTACTCTTTCTTTTACTCATTACGCTTGAGTTTTTCTTTTATCTTGGGACTCAACTTTTGCTTAGACTTGGAAATAAATCTGTCCCTTTTTATTTTTTTTTTCTCATCTTCTCAGCTTGCCCTTGACTTCTATAGAAACAAACAAACAAAAAAAAGAACTATAGAAATTCTGGAAATTGATTTTTATTTCTTAGAGTAGGGTGGGAAACTGAAAATCTTTTGAGCCCTAATGTAGGTATAAATCACAAGAAAAATAAAAAGGAAGCAAAAAAAATGAGAAAGAAGAAAAGGAGAAGTCTATGCTTCCACTGAATTGAATCCAAAGTATTTTAGCTATTATACTCAAGGGGAAAAAATAAGAAAAGAGAGGATGAGAACATCTATCTCTCAAACGTCGGTGTAAATATCCTACAGTGATTACAACCAGCAACACAAATGAAATAAAATTTAAAAAGGCACGATAAGTTCTCACAAGAAAGCAAGAGAGACAGTTCACTGACATCTTCCCAATTCATAGGTGAACAGCTGATTTTTTTTTTTCCACAGCAACGCCATCATTCAAAGTCAGACACCAGCTTCTTCATTTCTTTCACTGTGAAACGTTGCTGAGTCACTTCTGCAGGTTCTGACCACCAATACCCCATCTTCGCGTCCCCACTGAGAAGTCAGTGTGGAGGACTTACTGGGAGCTACGAGTATCAGAGATGGCTTGAGATGTAGAGGCACTCTTGCACTGCCTGCCTGTTATTGTTAATGAACCATTTGTCCTCAATGAATCACAATCATTTGTTGTAAGAAGTAGAAATAAAGATATAGAAAATTAAATAAGCTTTTCTTTTTTGTTTTCTTGTACTGGAGATTTAACCTAGGATCTTCACACTGAGCTGCATTACCGGCCCTTTTTAAATTTTTGTTTTTAAATTCTGAGATCAGATCTCATTAAGTTGCTAAGTTGTCCAGAATTGGTTGCAATTCACAATTATGCCTCAGTCTCTAAGAGTGCTGGGATGACAGGCATGCACCAACACAAGTGGTTAAATAGCATTTTAATAATACAATTTTAGTTTTATATTGGTGCATTTTGTATAGGGAGACGTAGAGACTTCACAGATTTTCCTTCAGGGAGTAATAAATAGGGTCCCTTTGGAAAATAAGGTGGAAATTTTACTTAGAAGTAAATTAGATGGACATTTGCATCACCACCATCACCTTTATCATCATTCATATGTAACAGAATGTATTAGTATCTGTTCACATATTTAATTCTCATATCACCCATAGCTATAATATTATTATCACTTTAGAAATTAAAGAATTTAACCTCAGAGAACTAAAGACCAGGGATTAATATCTAATAGTCTCTCAATTAAAATTATTTAGATTAGTCATTCAATCACATGATAAAGATTTAGATTGCTCTGCTAAGTGCTGAGTAGTTCACATAACCTTTCTTCATGTCTCAGCTGTATGAGAGTGATGGGCACCATATCATAGAGCTCAGATCAAATTCTCAGTTTGTAGTAACATTAATTATATAAAACATATCATTCCTATTATTAACTCCTCTTTAAGTTTTTCAGAATACACTTTGAGTTATTCGGATTTTATAACCCAGAACATTCCCATGTAGGTCTACTTTATGAAACGCACTGAGACTTTTTTTCTTTTGTAGTACTGAAACTGGTGCCCACGAGCAAAGATACTTTTTATAAGCTCTGCATTCATGTATTTCATGAATGATTTGGAAGATTACTCACATGTTATTTGTCAAGTGGAGTTGAGATAAGATGTGTAATAAAAATAGCAACTGATACTGGTGGGCAAAAATTATTTTGTGTATTCATTACCCTCCATGGCTGATATTACTAAAGAAGTAAAAGAATAACTTTGTGACACAATGGAGATTCACAACAACAGTTTATCAAGGAGTCTACCAACACATTCTTAGTCTCTGCATAAGAATTTTTATTATAAATATGGTCAATCACTTTGGTCTTCCTTAAATACTTGCCTTTAGGACAAATTCCTAAGGTTTAACTCTGAGTTTAACTGACAAGGATAAAGAATATGTTTATTTTTATTTCTTTGGCCCATTGACTACAATTTCCTCCCTCCTGGATATAAGTTAAGATATTGTCCATTTTTCTATTCCTTATTTTTTTCTAACCATTCTAGATATATCAAATTTTCAGAAGAGTAATTCTGCAGTAAGAAATAGGGTCCCTCTTCCAAATTCGCAGAATTTACTGCACTGACTTCACTGTGATACAGAAAGAGACATCAATGTATGTCACTTCTTTAATAAATAGGTTCCCAAAGTCATGTTTATTTCTTCAGCAAATTTTCTATTATACCTAAGTTTTTATTATGACCCAGAAATACGGTCGATTTAAGATATAAATTGGTGAGTAAATCAGGCATGAACTCACAATATTATTTAATAGATCGAATGTGATTTTATTTTATTTTTTGGTACTGGGAATTGAACTCATGACTTTGGACTTGTCAGGCAACCACTGTGCCACCGAGCTCTAGCTCTGGCACTTAAATGCAATTTTAAAAGAAACAACTAGAGTAGGAAAACTATCTTTTTAATTTCCCTTTTCAATTTGTTTCTTTCATCAGCCTCCGTCATGGCTTCCCTTCTTGCCTTCCTTCCTTTCTTCCTTGTATTCTTTTCTTTCATTTTATAATTCTTCTGCTTCCTTTCTTACTTTTTATTGTGATTCCTAAAATGCTTATTTCAAATGTCCATTTTTTCCTTTGTTTTTTTTTGCTTTGTGAATAAACAGGATCATCCAAACTGTGTCTAAGGGTACATGAACTGCACTGAGTAGGTGTACACTCTTGGTATCTATTTGTCCAGGCACAATTCTGAGTACTTCCAATTGTCAAGAGGTATAAGCAAAGTGACTACCTTAAAAAGTCAGACTTTCTGTCTTTTAATTGCAGCAAACTTATAAATATAGGATAAGAGATCTTGTCATTTTCTATCATTAATGACTCCAAAAGTAATAAATAGAAGGATGTGTATTAAGTTAGGAATAAGGGCACAAACCATTAACATAATAAATGAAAACACAACATTGTTAAGATGAATGAAAGAACTTGACATGTGCTATCAGTAAAATGTCTAAATCTATTAGTACATTTAGATAAGACGATATTTAATATATAAGTGGTACGAAAAGTTTCACAATTTAATTTTCAGATTTTGTCTTTCATATGAAAATAGTAAAATATTTATCTCAGCTTGAAGAATAAGTTATTTCAGAAATTCAGTCTTTAAAAATTCATTTTTTGTCTATCAGTTAAAATGAATTTAAGTTAAAATGAAGGAAGGAAAAAAGGAAACAAGGAATACAATAACATATATTTAGTGTCCTTTAAATGTTAGCTTGTGTCATTGGTTGTCATTGTACTTAAATGTCAGACTATGGTCAAAATGACCTAAAGTCCAGCTCTTTGTAAAGTAGTCACTTTCTTATCAATGCAACAAGTTCGCACCATTAAAAAATTCTAGCAGCTCTATCAAATTGAATTTTAATAACAGTGAAAAAAAGTCCTTATTTGAATGTGAAATATTTGTTCCCATCATATATTATAATTCATGTTCATAAACCTATAAATTATTTACTTTTACTGGACTCTGTTTGTCTCAAAAAAAGACATTTCACTATAAATATAATTTCACAAAAATTGTGACAAGTATTTGAAACAGTGTTCTAATTCCAAAAGCATCACAGTAGTTTAGATAACCCTAGGTTAATTCTTTTCTTATGTATTAGTTAATTGGAGGCTGGCAAAGTAAAACTTGACCTTTATAGAAACGTAAAACTATGCATGTCTGAAAGTGAAAAATTGAAAAAATCAATGCACTCGGCAATATTTAATCAAAACAAAATGATAATGGTTACTAAACATAGTGTGGTTTGCAGAAATATATTTGAAGTGCAGATGATACGTCTGCACTGAATTTAGTTAGAAAACACTACACAAGGGCATCATACTGTTTGCGCAGTTATTTTATTTTATATATATAACTGTATTTTATTAACAGGTTCATAAAGTCCAATCTGAGAAAATCGACACATGGAAGGATTAATTTATTTCTATAAAATTTAAGAAAAATACTGAGACACTTCATTCATTTACTTATTTTGCATTGCTGGGGATTTAACCCAGTGCCTCTGTAAGCAAATTCCTTTAGGAATTTTATAGTATACACGTAGGGAAATTAAAATTAAATGTGAAAGGAAAATGGAAAATAAAGACTGAGAATTAACAGTGTTCTGAGCATTTTTACTGAAGTTCATCAGCATTGATAAGGATGCTACGGCAATCAACTAAGATCAAAGTTCACAAAAGCTAATGCCTTCCAATATATACTAACGTGCTGGTTATGAATTTCAAAGTCTGTGGTGTGAACATCCATTTTTATTCTATCTGAACAGAGTGAGAATGTGATGCAGTTTCTGTATGAAATCACACTCCTTATCTTACTGCAGAAAAGGAACATTCAGCTAAGTTAACTTTGTTAGGAAATGACCATCTTCTTTAAGGTTATATCATCCAGAGAAAAAATAAAAAGCAGGTTCATAAAGTGCAACATGATAAAATTGACACATGGAAGGATTCATTTATTTCTGTAAAATTTAAGAAAAATACTGAGACACTTCATTCATTTATTTATTTGGCATTGCTGGGGATTTAACCCAGTGCCTCTGTAAGCAAGCTCTCTTTCTAACACTGAGTTACATTTCCTCCCACATACTCAAATTTTAAATCCAAATGTGGAAATTCCAAAGACTTTCTAACCTTAACAATGTCAAACACGTATGCTACACAATGTGATTCTAAAATCTTCATTGCAAATAAAATGAATGAAAACCTTGCATCGTAACTAGATAGATTTTAGCATTACAGTAGCTGAGATTTATAAGTGAAACCTGCTTTCAGAATCTTGGGTGTTTTATTTTGCCTGAGAAGTCTTTCATCAAAATTCAATAAATAAAGGGTTGAGATAAGTTTGTAAGACATACAAAAGCAATAAGAAAATTTATCTTACATTAATTACTGACCTACTAAAAACCTTTCAGTTAAGATTACAAATACTAAAACTTGGCAGAATATCAAAAATGGTTTATTTAGGTAAATGGGTATGCTCTCCATACTGTATGTCTTCAGGACATTCTACACAAACTGGCTATTATAAAAAGCTATGAAATGCAAGGCCAGGACTGGTGACTTTTTTGGAAAAGCTTTCAATGTTCAAGTCTATAGTGAAACCTAAAGACCTGTAAAAGATATGCTACATCTCAAACATAGGATGTCATTTCTTCTTAAAATCATACAATTTCCTTAGAAAATATGTTGCACCTCTGTATTTATGAAATTTTACATTAAATCATTCCATATAGTCACAAATGTCAGCTTTCAGTTCTGCTTAAGAGTTATCATTGGGTCAGTACACAGTCGAAACAATATTTTGACTAGATTAAAAAATTATAAAACTTTCTCTTTTTTCAGGACCAGCAGAACTAGTAATTATACACTGAAACATGTAAGCCTACCAAAGAAATGCTCAATGAAAATATGAATAAATATGTTCAATTTAATTAAAAATAAAATATGCTGAATGATATATGAAATATATATTTGATGATATTAATGTATCTTTTTTTTTTGGTACTGTGGATCAAACTCATGACCTCATGCTTGCAAGGCAGGCGCTTGTGCCACAGCACTAAATCTCTAGCCCCTGATGTTAATGTATCTTAAAATTAATTAAAACTTAGATGTAGGAATTTGAAGAACAGATTCAGTATACTACCATGAAGTTTAGTCAACAAAAAAATGGTAAAACTAGATGAAGATGCAATTTTCTAAAATAAATGTAATTATTATGTGTCTTAAACATATACTATGACAGAGAAAAGCTCAATTTGGATTAGTTTTTAGTAATGACAAATAAGGGATAAACATCACTAAATTATTCTTAACCACTAAAGACTGTAAAAAAACACGAGAGAAAAGGGACAGAGCCAGCCACCCATAGGTTATGACCCCAATCACAGAATCTAAATCGGCCTCCTAGACGGATACTGAAAAAAAAAAGAGAAGGTAATATGATAGTGCAATTGCAGAACGTTCCAATATCTGAATTCCATAAAGTATCTCAAGTGTTTTTATTGTTTTCTTTCAGCAAAAGAGGGACTGTGGTTTCTAGTGATTGATGGCTAAAGGCACAAAGTGGATGTCTTTGCAAAATGAGGGAAGAAATAGCACAAAGGAAATAGCTAGATCTAAAATGTGGCATGTCTTAAAAATATATTTGTCAATTTAATACAATTTTGATGGATGCGTTCAAAGTGTGCTAGAAATTAATCCTTGAACTTTGTTTGCTCCATACCTGCGTAAAGAAGTTCTCAAGGCAAATCTGGGCTCAAATGCATTTTCAAGAATATATAATTATACAATGGGGAAGTACTTAAACATCCTAACTTCTTTTCTTTCATCTGTAGAGTATAACAAAGTATCTCCATAGCTCCTTGATTGATAAAAAGCACAATTATTTTATAGAAGACTTTCTTGGCTGTGAAGATTAAAGTGTATTATATTCTCATTATCTATCTGGTGTATACTAAAATCTTAATAAATAAATGCCAACTACAATTTTTTTTGTACCACGAATTGAACTCAGGGCCTTGCACTTGCCAGGCAGGTGCAGATGCTGCTGAGCTATATCCCTGGCCCAGTAGTCACATTACTATCCAAAGCATGCAAACAACCTAGAAGAGAGAAACTCTGGTTAGTTGTAGGCTATCAACATACAGTCATTCATAAAGTGACAAGTTAAGGTACTGTTTTAATAGTTAACTGTAAAAAAGAATTTGTCTTTATGGAGTAGTTTGTAACTTCCTTGCACAATTTCTGATATATGACATATATCTATCAATTTCCAAGATGAAAAATAAAAATTTTAACAAAACTTAAAAGGGATATTAGTGCAAAAAAGCAAAGAATTCATACCGATCGTATTTGGAAAAACACTATAGAAAATTATTCTCCACTAGCGTATATAAATTCTCTTTAGATTAACATTGGTGGGATTTTCTATGAGATGAATTACGTACTCTCCACATTTACATGTTATTTAAAAACCCAGGAACACAGAATATACTGTATTTTAATAAACAGAATGTGAATAAGTTAAGATAAAGAAATTTGAAGAAGTAAGTTAAAATAAATTACTTAAAATCAGCTCCCATATAACCAAAATATACACATAAAAAATGGACCAGAAATGGACCAGTTCAGGGAAGACATTTGCTTTCACTGGGAAGAGTGGGAGTCACTGTAGGCTTTTATATAAGTGAAGTCAATACACGAATACATCATGACATTATTTTATGGCGAGCAGGCACAGTGTAGAGAAAAGGGGAAAATAGGAGAGAAAAATTATCATCCTTTCTTCCTTTTCCATGAGTGACGGTGAAGGTTTTAGAGCTTTCAATGACGTGTGCCTTAGGTTCACCACTGCCTCATACGAAGGCGAATGGGAGGAATGGCGCTTTGGAGACTAGGTGAGATCAGGAACACCTGGTGAGGGATGCAATTAGGCCTGTGTGTTTTGAGTTTTAGACAGGTCAAGCATTAAAAACAAACCATTAACGGCAACACCGGTTTTACTGGATCTTTAAAATCAAATGTCGTTCGTGTGTGTATTACTATGATGTAGGTTGTATTATACCTAAGGCCTGTGTTTTTCTCTACTATGAACCCATTAGTAAACAATTATCTTTCATTTTTCACTTCCCTTTGAAATTATTCATTTCCTGCCAATCAAAGCTATACTGACCATTGTTTTCTATGGAAACAAAAACACTTTTATTAAAAATTATACAGGCTCAGCAGGACCATTTAATGGAAAGTGGGTGTTGTTGGGCAGGGAATATTTACCTAACTTGTCATCTAAATCTCCTTTCTAAGAATATTCCTTTTCTATAATTTGGTAGCATTAACTCTTACTACATCGTAGCTAGTGTTCTAAAATGGCCTTATGTATTAAATTTTGTGTAGTAACAGAAAACATTTTACCCCATGCTATTTTTCATGTTTGGATGTTTTGAGTTAGCACTATTGAGCCCATTTAGAAAACAAAATGTTCAAACAAAAATTATATCTTAACGCAGTCATTGAAGTGTTTTAAAAATTAAAGCTTAGGTCTAATTTGTAACTGTCCATATGTTGTGGGAACATGCTAACTATATATCAAAGAAACAGGATTTTTCTTTTCCAGGAATGTTTTGCAGAACTTCCAAAGACTGAAAGAATCCCTGATTTACTTGGAAATGGCCAAAGCAATCTTTGGAACCACTCGCATGTAGAATATCTGGAGTTTGAGCTTTGTTTTGTTTTGGTTTTCTAGCTGTCTTTACTGTCCACAAGGATTCAGAAGAGCTTCTCGCCAATCAACTGTCATAAATTGCTATTTTGCATTGTGTGTCATCTGCATCTATATTTAGTTTGTTACTTTACTAAAATGCTTTTTTAGATCTATTTTTTACTAAAGACCAATGAGAAGTGACAAGTTATTGAAAAGAAGTTGCAAGTCACATAATTACAGAATGTAATCTGTAGTAATAGAAATACACTTGTGAACATGATTAATAATATGAAAATGTGTAGCTACTATATAAAAGGGTAATAGCTTTTCATGATTGGAGTAAGGATAACAATGCCTTTATCAAAAGAAATGTGCTACAGAAATTAAAATGTCTGTGGTGTTACTACAACCTAACAAAACTACTTTATGAAATGATGAGCATAAAATTTTGATTAAATCTCATTAAAAGTTAAGTACCAATGATATGGGAAGGAATTGATATATAATTGATACACAATATGCAATTTCTATATAATGTTTAGTAATTTAAAAGAAAAGAGTGAAATTATAGAGAACTTCTTTCTTTTAAAAACTTTGTTCTGATGAAAACAGTTAAACATAAAAATTACTAGCTAAAAGAAATTTTAAATGAGCAATGCAGAAATTTTAACTACAAACTGCTATAGAGAAAAAAACTGACTCATTCTATGTAACTAAATTGTTATACACAAAGAATAACTCCTCTGTTTACACCATCTCCTAATTTCTGATAAGCCCCATAAAAATTCTACTTTCTTTCTGTTCAATTTAACCATTGTAGAAACTTTATGTAAATGAAATCATGCAGTATTTGTTCTTGAGTAATCAGATTCTCTCACCTAGCATAATATTAGTGTTTACTCATGTTGTTGCATATGACACAAGTCTCTTTTTGAAGGCTGAATACTATTCCATTGTTTGGGTATCTAAAGATGGTACAACTCTAATTTTTCAACATTACAATGACATGATGGTCATATGTATTCAGTAGATAAAATTCATGAGATGTTTGATGTTTAACTTTCCCTGGCTTAGGGATACATATAGTATGATTTATACTATATGTTAGATATACATAGTATGTTTTATACTATGTTAGATTTATATAGTATGATTTATACTATATGTTACAGCAAGACTCAGCCTTCATTCACTCTCACAATCATGAGAGTTAAC
>RJWT010008006.1:16103-26950 GCA_004365215.1 Cuniculus paca
TGATAAGTTATGTATACTAAATGTATTTTTTTATATGTTAGATATACATAGTATGATTTATACTATATGTTAGATTTACATAGTATGATTTATACTATATGTTAGATTTATATAGTATGATTTATACTATATGTCACAGCGAGACTCAGCTTTCATTCACTCTCAAACATGAGAGTTAACATTTGATACTCTACACTGTACAATGATGCCTGATGTTAGGGTGATAAGTTATGTATACTAAATGTATTTTTTTTACTCCACACTATTTTAAAATAATGGTGGATTCATTAGAAATTAATCCCATGTAAGCCAAGAAGGATCTGTATACATTTTCTTTATTCATTCACCCTCTTGGGTATTTAGAGTTTTCTATATCTTGGCTACCGTGAATAATGTAACAATGAACATGAGAATCTTGATGCCATTTAAAGACTCTGATCTCAATGTCTGCATATAGACCCAGAAGTGAATGTGAGATCATATCATATTTCTATTTTTACCTGTGTGAGCAAATTCCATCTGGCTTTCCACAGTAGTTACATTTCACATTCTCACCAACACGCATATGGGTTCCAGTTTTGTCACATCCTCTCAAACAATACTTGGACTCGGACTTGTCAGAAGCTGAAGATATTTATATACTAGCTATGTTACTCATTCGATTAAATTGAATTACATTGTTCTTTTGGATGCAATTTAGTATTCATATGCAATTTGGATTATAACTTAATCAAGAAATCCAGACAACACTGAAAGACCTATTTCACATGCTATTGATGTTTATATGCTAGAGAATTCCTGTAGCTCAGTACCCTTTGACAAATCTATAAAAGAGCACAAATGCCAAGATCCCTAGTGAAAGATCTAAGAGATTGTTCTTGGTTGTTCTAAATAATCCTGAAGTAAGAGTGCTGAGCCCCATTGCCCACCGCTCTCTCCCAGAAGAATGATTTTGAATAATTTCTTAAACCTTCATGACAAGCACTGTGCCGGCATGAGGATCACGGGGCCTGTTTGGGCTAAGCTGGCAGGTTTCTGAGAATCCTGACGCTAGCTAGGATCCTGGGTATTGTGGAATAAGCAAGAAAACAGTTGATGTTTCCACCCTCTTGCTTATACAGAGAGGGAGCTCACTGGTTTTCTTAAACTTTCAATGTACTGACAATCACCTGACAAGACTAGTGATGCGTGAAAGAGCATGTGTCTCTTATACGAAAATACTCTCTCCCTCTCTTTCTCTCTTCCTCTCTCTCTCGTTCTCATATATATATATATATATATATATATATATATATATGAAATAAGTCAGATAATATGATATATATATTCATATATATATATTTATGTGAAACAAAAGACAGATAATAGGAAAAAAGAGAAAAATTAAAAAGTAGTATAATCCATTGTGGACAAGATATCTAAATGTGTACCTTGACTTAATACAATTGTCTTACAGGTTTTTTATTTTCTTTGGCCTATTAGTCTGATTTTCAATCTGTATATATGATAATTAACTTATTAGGTCTGCTAAGATAATAAAATGAATTTTATAGAAGGAGGTGAGGGAAAGAAGGGAATTGAAACATGTTATGTACATAAACAATCCCCTCCAATGAATGCAATCATTATGCACAGGTAATGATAGAACTCCAAGAAAAAGAACAAAAACAAAAAGGATGGAAAATGGGTGACTTTAGTTGAATGGATATGAGAATATTTCTGTCTCTCACTCTCCGATGTAAGTGTGTATGTGTGTATAATTTCTCATAGTATAAAATACTTACATAAATATTAAATAACTGTAGTTATGATATATTATATAACATAAGCTCAGTAAAAAATTCTTAAGTGCATGGTTATGCCTTGTATACCCACTTTGCAAAACTGTTTTCCAAAGTGGCAACTCTGTTTTGCCTTTAATGATAAGATAATAAATTAATTATAGAAAATAATTATAGAAAAATACTGAGGGGGAAATGAAAATTGTCATATCTCTTTTGTTTGAATACATAACTTATAAGGCACTGTACATGCGTGAGTGTGTCCCAAAATGTGTTCCCTTTATAAGAAATTCCATATTCTTAATATTCTTGACTTTTTCATGATGCCTCATTTGTATATAAAGTCTTGCTGATCATGTTCAGATTACTTGTCATGTACACAAGAAGAGAAAGATAAGCTCACTTGAAAAGGCAAGTGGTCTTAGTGCATAATTTTTTAAAAGATGTAACTACAGAATTTGGTTTATTGAAACAAATTACTAGACTAGGAAGTAGTCCATTTTTTCCCCAGAAATCATTAAAATATGTAACCATGCTGCTCTGAGTTCATTCAGATCAACTTAGGAGATTGTTTATCAATGCTTGCTTACATGGGTGATGATATGTTTTCTAGACCACATTTGTCAGATAGAAAGGTAGTGCAAGGTACATTTTCAAGTTTAAATTTCTACAAGGCACATTACAGAAATAAAAAGGACAAAATTAATTGTGCTATTATAGTTTAGCAATCACATCTAAAATGTCTTCATTTCTGCTTTTAGGTAATAGAAGTGATGAGATTTCAGGCCTGTATCACCTTGCATTCTTTCTCATAAAAAGTCATCAAAATCCATACATATTTTAGATTTAGAGCATATTACAATCTGAACATTGTTTACAATTTTAATATACAGTTATACTTTCAAAATAAATGTCACATGACTTCGGCCTATAAAGATTTTTAATTTAAATATTAATATTAAATGTTTATTTCCTCAGTTGTATTAAGTATACTTTAGTCATTCAATAGGTAGCATAGCCTATGGGATACCATACTGAAAAGTGTAGATTTAAGCCAGTTAATGAAAAAATTTGACTCAATTTTTTGGATGATGTGTCTTTTATAATAAAATTCAGGCATAAACGTATTTCTCAATTCAAGTGTAAAGTCTTTCAAAAAAATTATGTTTTCTTCAAAGTTGGTCTCAAGGTGCATTAATATTCACAATGCACCAGAATAATAATCATGTGATAATGGCACAGCTTTTCATTTTTTATAAAATGTATATAGATAAAAAAATTTCCATTTTTGAAGTGACTAATTCAATTATCTGTGAATACACTTTTTTAAAATTTTACTAATGCATTATTCAGAGATTCAATCTGTAAAATGGTCATGCTTGGTGGACAACAGAGACCAACTTCAACACTGTTCTGTGACAAAAACAGAAAACATAACCAAGAGTCTGGTTTTGTATAAGGAGATTAGCAGCTTCTCAGGAGGGAAAAGCAAGGCAGCTCACATAAAAAGCAATTAAAATAATCACACAAATCTGCCTGTTTCCTGCATCGCTGTTTCCTCCAAATAATACCTCCATCTGGTATGAACTCTGTACTTGAGGATCTTATGAAAGATTAAAGAAACACAAAAGTGAGAAATAAATAAATGAACATTAACGCAATTCTATTTGCTCTTCTATTATTCATTTTTGCTCTAAATTTAATATGGCTTGTTTTAAAAGGACAAAAATTGATAACAAAATATATAATTAAGTTCATTCTACATAATGGAAAGAAATACAAAATACAGAGAAGTTGGAAGACTCCACATAAGAGAAACAAAAATAAATTCCTAGAGTTCATGATGGGAACGGGTCAAACCCAGGAAGGAATTCATAAAATCATGAATGTATATATGTTGATATACACTTTCAGGAAAGTAAATGACTTAGAGAAAAAATAATGATGTAGTAACAGAAGGTCTTGAATTTTATATTACTTAATGTAGTCCTTGAAAAGTTGCTTAGTCATTCTGAGCCTCAGTTTCTTTAAACAAATTTAATTAGATGTCATGTTCTTTTCCAAAGAACAAATAGCATAGGGTCTGGCATTCAGAGACATGAAATAAATATTAGGTTTCTTTATATTGTATTGATAGAATCTAATAACCGCAATATCTCCTAGTAACTGGCCGCAACCACATTTCCTTAATTGTAAGCTTACTCTCTATCCCTATATCCTGTCAAATAACAAGAATGGAATTATTCTTCTCACTTAAGACATAAAAATGTACCACCAAAATAGTAAGTATCACATTGCCCAAAAGTAAAAAAAGGATTCAAAGATGCAATCTGGAAATCATGCTCTGAAACATACAACATCTTGTAATTCAGTAAACCCTCATACTGTTATATCACTAGTGAGGTTTGACTCCACATAATAATAACTAAGTTGTCCTAATCAAAGTCTAGAATGAATTGCTCAGAGAAGACTTGTGGTATACTTAATGGTAAAAGTAGAGTGCTGGAGGATACTTAGAGCACCTCCTCAGCTAGCTTTAGTGTGGATCAGTGCAGCCATTGTATCTATGACTTAGGGTTCTATCAATGAAAATGACACTAACAAATTTATTCCATATTAACATCATTGGTAGTGAATATTTGAACAAAGTATATGTAGATTTAAATAATGTATTTTCCCATAATTACTTGTACTCATAAAGAAATCTTTTAATTGCAATGTTTCATTCTAATAAACACTAGTTTCTAGAAAGATCTTATTGAAAATATTTGGAAAGCTACAACTACATGTTAGATTGAAAAGAGAAATTAAGGTAAAGACAAGATTGCTCAATTTGCTTTGGCTAAGCTATTAGTTTTGAATAATTGATGGTTATGTCACATCAATTTTACAATGTCATAAGTTACAATAAGTGACATAGTTGAAGGTGACTCAAATATAGTGGACAAAAACATTATTGGAGTCTTTAATGTCAAAATGCAGTAAGTATAACTAGCAGGTAATCATACACAAACATTTTGAATTAATTTATGTATTCATTCAATTTGTTTAGCAAATGCTTATGAAACAAGTTTACCCACTAGACTTGGTACTAGGTTTTCTGTATTGCATAAGTCATACAAAGACTCCGTTAAAAAAAGAATGATTTATCTTCCTCAAAGAAATTAGATTCCTCTTCCTCTTTTTGTGTCATAAGTGAAGTAGGATTTTTCATTCCTTAGAAAGATGACAGCATTTGAAGAATTTAAAGGAGAAAAAGCTTGTATTCTAATAATAGTTTAACAGTATAACATCCTCTGCTTTCGAAAAACTCAAGTGGATGCCTTGGCAAATACCATACAATATAAAGCAAATTTTTAAAGTTTTCTCATTCACCAGGTGGGTGTTGTGTGCATGCCTGTGATCCCAGCACTCCAGAGGCTGAAGCAGGAAGATCACTGCTAGTTCAGGACATCCTGATCTGTGCAGTGAGTTCAATGCCAGCCTCAACTACCTAGCAAGACTCTGTCTCAAAAATAACTAAAATAAAATAAAGTAAAATTAAATTATATTTTACATTGGTAGAATTCTCCAAGGTAAGTGCATATGATATAAACTATAACAAAAATTTTTAAAACACAACATGTGCAGATACTTATTTTAGTTGTTTCAGGAGTTTTTTTTTACCTGAAAACCAACAAATATTAAAGGTGGAATTTAAAAACTAAAAGCTGGGCGTGGTGGCTCATGCCTGTAATCCCAGCACTCGGGAGGCTGAGACAGGCAGATCGTTGTGAGTTCAAGACCAGCCTGGGCTACAAAGTGAGCTCAAGGCCAGCCTGAACGGCATAGTGAGACCCTGTCTCAAAAACAGGGCTGGGGATCTAGCTCAGCAGTCTAAGTGCCTGCCTGGCAAGCGCAAGGTCGTGAGTTCAATCCCCGGTGCCGCAAAAAAAATAAATAAATAAAAACTAAAGAATCCCAAAGAATTCTGAGGTTGTAAAATTCAGTTCCATAACTAGTGATCAGTCAAATCTCTTTTCCATATCTCCTGTTGCCTCTAGAATTTTTCCGCATAGTTGAATCAGTCATCAGTCTCCAAGCTGAGCCCTTTATCTCTGTAATGCCTACTAGCAGCTTTCCTAGAAACCTCTCTTATTGTCAAAAAAAATCAAACAAAAACCAAGCCAAAAAAAAAAAAACAATTGTTTGGTCTCCTATGCTGAAATAGATTGTTTCCATTTTTCAGTCACTATAACAATTCAAATGTTACTTCTTATTCTTCATTCACACTGACTTTTGTGTTATTGTGCCATTCATCTCTAATGTATTTATTGCCAGCATAAAATTCTGAAAAAAAATGAGAGATATTATATTAAAATATGATTTTGTCACTGTTTATGAATTTTATAACGCTTACCTAGGGAAATATTATTGACAATAGCTGTCTGAAAAGAGTACTCCGAAGACTTTTATGAAAAGAATACATTTCTAAGCTAATTAATTTGTGGTATTTTTGATGTGAAATGTATTTGTATTTATAAGAAATGGAAAAATGAAAATATGTAATGAAAGGTAACTCTACAGGATATATAAAGTAGATTTATGGCAATCAGGAATGAAAAGCTTACAGAAATTTATTCCTGATTACCTCAATGATAGATTTCAAACTTTTACCTTGCATCAAAACCTTTGCAGTTGAATGAACATTTCCTTAAGTGATCTATGATTCTGGCTTTGTCTATTCAATATATTTTCTAAATGTTCATGTGCCAAGTGAAGAATCCATGTTTCCCTGCTTTCAAAAACATGTTTCCATCATTTTTTTCATCACAGAAAGGATCTACACAATTATTACACAATACGAACATAAGATGGGAGATGTATTGCTTCTTATTCTTCCCCTTACAGTTCTTCAGCATGTTTGGATCAACTGATAATCAAATATCCATATGAAACTTTTTCCTTTGATGGTGAGACATCAGATCAAACTCCTATCACTTATTGACTCTACAATTCCATGCTCTTAATTGGCCTATATCCTTCAAATAATTTGCCTACAAAATTAATTTGTTTTTATTTGCCAGAGTGATATTATAAATTATAAATTATATCATGCAACATCTTTGCTTCACATACTTTTGTGCTAGTTCATAGTTCTAATAATGACATGGTCACACTCTCACTTGACTTACTAAGCCTTCGGACCTGGTTCTGCCAACTTCCCTTACTTCTCTGCTTTGCCTCTTCTTATCACTTTGGATGCTTCAGTCTCATGAGCTTTCTGATCCCGGAACATGCTAAGATGTGCCTCACCTCAAAACACTTGCACTTACATTTTCTATGTCTGCATAGCTTTGACCAACATTCTGTGCAAATTATTCATAGACTTTCAGCTCTCCACCATATACTATCTGTTTAGAAAGGTTTTTCTCGTCTGACTTTACTGAACTTATCATCCTAGAACACCAAATATTTTCTTCATAGAAAATATCTCAATCTGAGTATATCCCTTGTTTGCTCTACCAGATAGAATACTAGTCAGAGATCTGCTTCCTTATCCCTTATTCATGGAGCAGGGCATGATACATTATAACCTCTGTATCAGTACTTGTAAAATTCATGTATGTATGAAAAGTTTAGGTCAAAAATAATACTTTTTAAGGGAACTTACTGCTGCAAACAGAGGTCTTTATTGTAGTAACACAATAGTAGTGAGTTATGTTTTACTTGATAATTTCAAATAAAGCAAAATATTCATATATTTTATTTATGTTTTATTAACATCTTACCTATTTGTATTTAATTATCTATTTGAAATCAATGTTCCATTTATTAGTAAATCAAGTAACTTATTAAGTTTGGATGAGGGCATATGAAGGAAATGTATTTTTTTCAGTTGTTTAACATTCACAAGCAGTCTTCTTCCCTCAGATTCACATTTCAGCAACTCTAATGAAAAATGCTTTCTAAATGTACTCCTAAGGGAAAGGATCATTTATTTGATTTTCTAAACCTCACTCAATATTTTAAAATGGTTTCTTGGGGAATACACACAGATTAATGGATTAATATTTTATCATTTGGATAATTCAGAATACCATATAATGATATCACATTATAAAAGCAGAGTCAAAAATAATTAATTCCAAAATAAAAGTTCAACAAAATGTTTTGAAATAATGAGAACCAAAAATGATATGGAACTTTCTACTCCACCTAAGACCTGTATTGTAAATCTGACACTAATTTTATGTTTTTATTAACTGACATATTTTTTCTTACTTTCTGAAATAAAGCCAATTGGTAGTGATAGCTCACTATGGTTTTCCAAAAAAAAAAATACAAAAAAAAAAACAAACCTGACAAGGTAAAATGAAAAGCACAAATGAAGCATAGATAAGTATGTATACACACAATCAATAGACATTCATTTGTACACTGATCTAATATGCAGTTTTTTGGCATTTGCAGATTGTGTTTAAAAGTTTTACTACTATAATTTTACACAATTCATAGTCAATACAAACAAATGCTTTATTCATCATAGTTCTTATAATAACCATATTATAATATTGTGTTAATTATAATATGCCCTCTACCATTAATGGTTTTGATATTGCCCAATGTTAAAAAATAATAGAAATAAGAAACTTTATGAAGTCTCATTTTTCAAATAAAAGATATATGTAATGGAAAGCTATAATATGAAAACACACTGAAACACAACTCAAAAGAATAAGATATATTAAGGAAACAAAAATAATCCAAGTATTTCAATAAATCTATCATAAGTCATGAAATAAAAATAAAGGAGATCAGCCCTGCTCTTAACTGAGGCTTTCACAAATCAAAGATGCTATTTAAAATAGGAATTCTTTAAAATTATTATTTTGTCCATTTTTTAATCAAAACTGGTTAGAAAGTCAACAAAGAAGAATCACTCAATTAGGAACCAAAATGGCAACACAGAAAAGAAGTATAAAGTCAATTGGTTACTTCAAAAAATGGAACCTATAGAGTATTGAAGAAAGATAAAAATAATGCATTATCATGTGTTACATTTCATACAAACTAATGTGATTTAAGAATGATCAAGCTCTACAGAATTCTGTGATGCACCAGTAATTTGATAGAATAGACTCTCTTGCACATGAATAAACTAATTCAAGAAATATCAGTAGATCAAATACCTTTATAAGAAATGTAAAATCTACTTGAGTCTGGGAAAGTGCAAAACCAGCCATGATGAAACTGGTAAGAACAGTTTCATCCTCCTCAATGTAGTATTATAGAAATAGGATATCTGGAGCACTCTCTCTAGGGAGAAAAGGGGCTGAATCATGGGTCCAATCTTCAAGTGTTTTCTCTATCTTAGAAATTAGCTTGTATCTTGACTTTTTCAGAGCATTGAAAGTTTCCTCTGTATATGACATGCCTGGGAACTTCACTGAAAATGACAGCAAGCAAGAAACAGAGGGGACACTCACCTTAGCTCTTACTCTCAGCATAGAACAGAGAAATCAGTTAAAAAAAAAATGTGCTCCCAGTTTTACTAAGACGATGGACACATGGAGAAAACAGTGACTCATCACCAAAGTGTCGACTTTTCAAGGTGCCACCAAACAGCTTCAGTTTGATCTCATCTATCTCAGAGTGCTGATTAGACCTGGCATAATCTGGATATGGGAAGGTTACTAAGAAAAAAGACAGTAATTCGGAGCAGTACCAAGGTTTATGATGTCCCAGAATCTCTAGCTGGGCTAGAAAGACAAATAAACAAGGCTATTTATACAGACTAGATGTGCCTGATAAAGAATCTGTGTTCCTTAAAAAGAAATAACAGGTAGGTGATAAGGACCAACATGATAGACTATGAATATTTAAAACTCATTGGAAAAGGTGAAACTATAAACAAATATGGACTGGGATAGGAGAAAGGAGAAATGGAAGAAAGAAAAAGATTATATGTATGTAAGTTTACACATATAACTGTATGTATGTATATATGTGCAAGATAACTGTACTACTAATCTCTGTTCATCAAAAAGAGCAATTTGTGCTCATTGTTTGATTGTTTGATCATATTTTATGCCTAGATCGTGTAGCCTGAACAACTACTTCTAAGACAACAATATAGAATGTATTAACTAGTGTTGATTTCTTACTGTTGTTCCGTTTTGTTTTGTTTTGTTGAAATTCTTTATTATTTCTATCCTGTTTTTCTGTTTTGCTTTCTAAAATAAAAAAAAACAAATATTGAATATTACATTACTGAAATGATGGTGTGTAAATCCATTTTAGAACATGAGTTAAAAGATGAATCTATTAAAATAACTGTATAATATTGAAATAGATGCACATACAAATAAATATTAATTATGATATCATTAGCACATTTTTTAGAAGAAATAAAAACATAGCTTTTGTGTGCAATCAGAGTGGCAAGTAGTTTAAAGTAGACACTTTTAAGATATTTTAAGAACATTCGCTATTGATCTAGCTCAGTGGCCTAAGTGCATGCCTGGCAGGCACTAGGTCATGAGTTCAATCCCTGGTGCCGCAAAAAAAAAAAAAAAGAACATTCCCTGGTATTAAAGAAGAAAATATTCATGCAAATTTTACATAATAAAGAACACAAAGAAGCCAGAGCTCTTGAATAAGAAAAGAACAAAACTCAAAGGGAGACATCAAGAGAAGAAAGAGGAGGATAGAAGGATGTGGAAATTAAAAGTCAGGCAGAAAAGATTAGAGAGTAAATTCTTTTCCGTTAAAAATTACCATAAAAATGAATGCAGTAAAATATCTATTACAGCACATGGAATAATGAATGAATTTTAAAAACACATGATGAAAGTTTATATTTTGGATTGCACTCACACTAGATTCAAAGACACAAATAAGCAGAAAGTGAGGAATTGAGAATGACATTCTATTCAAATGGTAACAAAAAGAGTATATATATATATATATGTGCTTTTATGTTAAAATAGATTTTATGCAAAAAATTGCAAAAAACACAGAAACAGACACCATATAATTATGAAGAAAATAATCCTCCTGGAAGATATAAAAATTATGATTCTG
>RJWT010008007.1:0-26858 GCA_004365215.1 Cuniculus paca
CTGTACAACAATAATGAATTCACTGAGAAACAAATTAGGAAAACAGTACCATTTACAACAGCATCAGGAAAAATTCAATACTTAGGAATTAACCTAACCAAGGAATTGAAAGGCCTCTACAATGAAAACTACAGCACTCTGAAAAAGGATATCAGAAAATGGAAAGACATCTTCTGTTCCTGGATAGGTAAAACCAGTATTGTCGAAATGGCCATATTTCCAAAACTGATACAGAGTTAATGCAATTCCAATCAAAATACTAACAGCATTCTTCATAGAACTAGAGAAAACAATCCTAAAATTCACGTGGAACCAGAAGAGACCCAGAATAGCAACAGCATTCCTGGGCAACAAGAGGAAAGTAGTAGGCATCACAATCCCAAACTTCACAATCCCAAAGCTACAATGCTAAATACATCACGATACTGGCACAAAAACAGACATGTGGATCAATGCAACAGAATATGCAAAAACCCAAGCACATTCAACCTTCTGATCTTGACAAAAGAGCCAAAAATGTACACTGAAGGAAAGATTGCCTCTTTAACAAATGGTGCTGGGAAAACTGGCAATCCACATGTAGAAAATTGAATCATATCTTTCACCACATATTAAACTAAAATCAACATGGATTAAGGATCTAAACATTAAAAAAGAAACAATCTGCTGGAAGACAAAATAGGTAATACTCCTGAAGACATAGGCACAGGCAAGGACTTTCACAACTGCAGTAGAGATAATATCAAGAATCAACAGATGGAATCAGATCAAGTTTAAGTTTCTGCATAGCAAAGGAACAACCAACAGCATGAAGAGAGCCTACAGAATAGGACAAAAAACTGCCCAGTTGCTCCTAAGACAGAGGACTTATATCTAGAATATATAAAAACCTCAGAAAAATCAGATCCCCCAGTAAAAGACTCAAAAAACTGAGTAACTGAAATGAACAAACACTTCTCACAAAAAAGACAAACATCTATGAAAAAACTATTCAACAACTCTGGCCACTAGCATAGTACAGATTAAAACAATACCACAAACTTATCTTACTCCAGAAAGAATGGCTATCATTAAGAAATCAAATAATAACAAATTCTGGCAAAGCTGTGGGGAAAAAGGAATCCTTCTACATTGTTGGTGGGAATGTCAATGAGTACAACCATAATGGAAATCAGTATGGACCTTTCGCAAAAAATAAAAATTCCATTCAACCCAGCTATCCCCCTTCTAGGTATCTCCCCAAAAGAGTTAAAGACATCATATTACATGTATGTATAGCAGTAGCTGTACAAATAGCTAAATTTTGGAAGCGGTCTGTGTATCTATCAATAGATGAAATGATAAAGAATGGTCTTTCCACACAATGGAGTACTACTCTGCCATAAAGAAGGATAAACTTTAAGTCATATGTAGGAAAATGGATGCATCTTGAACCCATAATGTTGAATGAAATAAATAAGACACACAAACATCACATGGTTCCTCTCTTTTATGAGAAACCCAAAATATAAAGAGCAAAATAAAAGATAACAGAAAATAGGGAAATGGATCTTTTGCCAAAAATGGGACTAAGAGATAGGCTGGTGTAAAAAAAGAATTAAGATGTGTTATATGCATGTACCAATTCCACATAAGGAATGTTATTATGTACTACTAACATGTATAAATAAAAGTTAATCAATTAAACAATTCTTTTAAAACTTGACATAAAAACATTAAAACACTAGATTTTCTTGAGAAAATTAAAGGGCTTACAATTAAGCTAGTAAATATGCAGGGAGGTCAGGGTTCTCTCCTGAGAGGAGACCTCCACCCAGAAAACATCTGCCACCCATGCCAGCAGCCCTGGAGATGAGCTTGCGAATGCACCAGCAGTACAGTATCTTGAGGAAGGAGACAGCTGAGACACAGTAGAGTTTTGACATTTTTATTCACTGATCATAAATATAGCCTCATGAACATCAAGGTGATTGTGAATGATGTACTAGCACCTGGAACATGACTGAATGGAGCACAGTTCACTGTCACTGGCCGAAGACCTCAGGGTCTCCCCTCTTGGGAGTCTTCAGCCATGTGAGGATCCTCCTTCTGATGTAGTAATTTTATTCCTGGCTTATTCTCAACAATTAAAAAATCATAAAAGAGTGAGTGTTTACAAGAAAATATCAAAGAGAATAAGAAGATTTTCAGTTCTTCTTAGAGTCTAAAAGTAAAAAGGAAAAGAAGAGGAAAGGGAAAGATAGCAGCAGTCTGCCGTATTTCTTCTTTTCCCCAGCGCATTATATAAAAACAGGACCAGGGAAGTATTAATGCTGCTTGGAGATGGGCTGCGTCTCTCTGATGAGCCACTCGAGAGCTTCCTGGCGGCCCTGTTTCTGTAGTTCCTTCCCAATCACATCCCTGCAAGTCATGTGGTAATTGTTGAGCCAGTCAAGCTGCAGGGAGAGGAAAGGACACCACATTCACCACCACACTGTTACCAAAAAGCTGCACACCCCAACAGCAAGAGGCCCATGCTAAGAGTAAAACCCTCTCTCCCTGCTTGTGACGGGGGAAAAGGGATGGATGGGGTTTTATCTACATCTATATAATCTATATCTGTATCTATATATCGGCAGAAATAGACGAAACCAGGCGACACTGCTCATGGCAAAAATCCTCCCAGGAAAGTCTACTGGCTGTGGACTAGAACCAAAATCTCCTCTTGGCAAGCCAAGGCTTTGGCCTTCCCTGAGTGCAATGCAACTTGGAACCAGGCATCCCCTTGATAAGACCCCTGGACGCCATACCCATAGACCATTACAAGAGACAGGGCAGGGGTCACTAAACCCACAGCCCCTGCACCCACGCACGGAGACTCATTCTTCACACTTGATCCATTTGGGAGTGAGGGTAGACCCAACCAGACCCTGGACAGCTGTGAGCATTCCAGCGGAATGTACTGAAGTTGTCGTGTCAACATGCTATGCTTCCTGTCTCATACCCACTGACGGTGTGGAATAAACCAGGGCTGGCAGAGCCCAGGTGAGCCTTGTGACTATAGCTGTCTAGATGATCCAAAACCTTTGGAAGTCAAAGAGCAGCACTGAAGAGAAACAAGGAAGAAGGTGCTGGTGGGACCTGGTGCCTGGATAGGGGCTGACCCACCAGCCCTGATGGCAACAGCTTTGTGGCAGATGCAAGCTGATCTCTTTCCCGGGGATGGGGAGCAATCTAGAATAAAGCAAGCTGTGCCGAAAGGACAACAAGCCACTTCTTTCACTGTTCATGAGATGAACCTAACCATACACCTGGCTGTAGCAAGGCCAACAAGACTGATACTGCCACCGAGGTGGCTGTAATAAATGAGCCACACCCCCTCCATGCAGGCAGTGGCACTATAAAGCAGCTGGCTGCAGGGCATCATCCGAACCAGGTACCAAAGCCCAGCCGAGCAGTCAAGATGGGCCCACAAGCCCATAACAAAGTAAAGGCAGACATACAGGGTAGGTGGCCAATTGGCTCTGCCATAGCTAAGGCCCTAATCCCCACTGATTAGAGCCTTTCTAACCCTGCTGCGAGTTGGGGGCTTTTAAAAGTGAACCGCTGTGTGTCAGCTACAAAGCCACCTGCCAGCCGAAGCAGTGAAGGTGGTGCGCTAGCAGTCTGGTTTAGCCCTGGGGCCTCAGAGACACTTCCAAGGCCCTTTCGGTTGGAGGCAGGAAGAGAGGAGGGATATGCAGACAGCCTCGGTGGGCACTAACAACATCCCAAGGCCCTGAAAGTCCGCGGTCGCCCGAATGACATCTGGATTAATCCTCTGCTGCCATCTGGTGACAAGCGATGGGATGCAGACCCAACCCAAAAACTCCCTGAAGTGCTGCTAAAGAACAGACGGAGATAGTAACCGGCAATGGCCAGGCCTTTTAAGAGCCCCATGGACAGAACCTTGTCATGGGATGTTACTGTGCCTTCAAAAGAATAAAGCCCCAGACTTACTAAATGTCATCAAGGAAAGGGACAGTTTGCTAAAGGAGATAATAAATGGTACAGTACTCTGTCTAGTAGGTTAAATGCTGTTGCTTACTATTATTTATGGAAACTTATTTATGACTGTCAAGATAAGAAGCTATTATCTGCCCCATAAAGAGTTATTGGCTAAAATATCTCAGGTACTTGGCTATACAAGGCATAATAATGAACCACTGGATAAGACAGATCCCACTGGTCTGTTTCCAAAGTTATGGGGTAGTCCCAGGTTAACAACACTCTTCCTCCTGCCTAGTTACTCATCCACATGTGCTATTTCCTTGACTAAAGTAAAGTAGCAATGGGACAAATACCTCGTGATTTATACACTGTGTATGCACAGAAAGGACTATGACCTAGAACTACTCGGTAGCAGGTTGCACCCTTGGATCACCAAGAGTACAAAACAACTTCCTGGAGAATCCCTTGCTAAGACTCTGGAAGCTACGCCCAAGAATGATGACAAGAGGCACTAATTCCCATGAGGCACAGGACTTCTAAGTATTGTGGCTCCCATGCCTGTGTAAGCATTTTTTTCCTTTTTACCTAAGGCATCACTTTCAGGGGCTGAAAGGACTGCTCATAGCACTCTTCCCACTGAAGAGACACACCTGACGGCAGACCACTCACAGGCTGAGTGTCCTACTCTGTACAGTATCTATCTGTGGGGCATCAGCAGGCCTCGTCACCATTCTGAGTAGGAATGCTGGGCTGACCCAAGAGCACTGATGACCAGGCAGAAGTGCCCAATCACAGAGAAAAGCTAAGCTGGAAGTAGATGACCTGCCTCTGTCCCTGCTCTATGAACTGGAGAAAACAAAAGAAACAGAGAGAACCCCATCCTTCAGCATCAGCAGGAAAGCTCCTCAGAACCTCTTCCTTCTAGTGCCAAAAACAAGGCCCTAGTCGGCCCACTGAGGATACAGTCCTGCCTCAAGAGGCACACAAAGGATCCTAGGAAGATGCCAGCAGCCACCTTGAGTAACAAGAACTTCCTATCCTAGGATACTTCCTAGCGTAGCCTGCCACGACTTTTCTGCTTTTAGTTCCCATCAGTCATCTGATTTTTGCTGGGACTTCTGACCCCTTCCTTGCTCTAGAATTTGTGTCCTGGCTTCTAGCTTCCTGGTTTGAAAATTGTTTCATTTGTCCAGTGCTAACCGTTCCTGCCCTGTTTCTCACCCATTTTTTCTCAATCTTGACCACCTGCCTGATCCCTAAAGCCTTACTCTAGGTCACCTGACCTGCCACCTCACCTCATCTCCTGAGCCTGGACTTAAGATCTGCAATCCTCTGAGTGTACTGTGCCCAGGCTTTGTAAAGGACTTCATGACCCAAGAGCAACTACAGCAGTACCACCTCTCTCCTGGTCTGTGTGAAAACCAGAGAGATAACAGATTTTGCTTCCAATTTCCTTAATGTTTCATGCAACATAAGCAAACAATTTGGTAAGTACGATGGCCAATAGGCCCCACAATCCATCTGGCTCTTTGTAGGGAAAGCAAATGGGCTCATGTTTGCTAAAATCCCCTAGTACAGCTATGGAGGAACAGTGCCGCTATTTCCTCCAGAAAAATACATGGCACACTATTCCTACCCACAAACTCTAGAGCCCCCAGAAGGCTGGGGGAAAGGACCACTTTAGCTGGGAGGCCCAAAAGTACAGATAAAGCTCCTAGATCCTCAGGTGACCTCTGATGCCCAGACTCAGTTGGCCTGGACCTGTAAATATAAAAGGGTAGTTCTTCATACCCTTAGTAACATTTCTGCCAGCAAAACTTTCCCATTACCTCTTTGTCTGTAAGAGAATCCACATCTATCATTTTGGTCTGAATCGGAACCAAAGTGAGAGGTTCAAAGGTCAGGCTTCCTCGGTTACTGAAATTATACTGCGGGAAAAGGAAGAAAACAGCAGCTGTTACTCCTCTTACCATGATGAACCACTGTGAGGTCTGTCCACCACAGTGGTGCCCCTCAGGCATAACTAGGAGCCAAAAAGTAGTTAGCTGGTCACCGCTTTTAATATGTACATGAGAGCATAAACACAGACAGCTCCACTTTCTAACACCTGAGCCACCAGGAACAGCCAAACAAGGGAGCTAAGTGGCTCCCAGCAGCCAATCCAGAGACTAATGTCTGCTGCAATGGAAGAAGGAGGAGCAAGGCATAGGGTGCTCAGGGAATCTCTGGTCTCGGTTCTCAACACTGCTGGGCTAGAAGCCCCCCAAAATCATACTTTTAAGCCAGCTGTGTGGCCTGCCTTAACCCAGCCAGGCCCATCAGGTGGTAACACAGTTGTCTACCAGACCACCAGAGCAAGTTGCGTCTCCGTTCACTGCAGTCTTTGGAAGCGAGGCAGTAGGCCACTTTGAAGAACAGTGACTTCCATGAGCAGAGAGCAAATCCCTGAGGTGAACTTCCTTGCATACTTACGAAGCTACTTCCTTGTAACCATTCCTTTCCCTTCTGGTGACTATATCACCAGAAGGGAAAGAAACAAATAGACCTTTTAGGAAAAGTCCTATACCTAAAACTCAGAAGCCTTTTGGTAACACTAATGGAGAAGAGGGTAAAGCACCTTTCTTGTACTGCCCGTGAGGCCCGAACCATGACATAACTCAAGGTTCCCAAATGCTACCTGACAGAAATCACCTGGGGAATGCAATACAATGACTGCTTCCAGACCCTGCCCTGATTCAGAGACTAGGAGGGCACAGGAACTATCCCCTTCACCAAGCGGAGGGAACTTCGTGACGATAAGCCACCTCTAACAAACTCGTCTGGGGATTCCATGAGTTCCAATTCTGGGTCCAGATCACAAAATTTTCTTTCCAGCTTTGCAGGGAAGAACAGTGATTTCAGTAAAGTCCCTGGTAAATGGCAAAGGAAGCTTCATTTTGGACCCAGGATGGCACATTCTTGACCCCCATCTTCCCACAATAAGGAACAAATTTTTTATGCAACACTTACCTTGGTCTTCACAGGAACCACCAGGACAACATTCTCAATGCGAATTCCAAAAGCTCCATCTTCGTAATACCCTGGTTCTAAAACAAACAAACCCCAAAATAAGCAGCAGCCAGATTCCTGGGATGAGTGCCCCACCCCAAAGAGGAAAAAGGTGAAAGACCCATCCTATCTGGTGTAAGAGCCCAGCGATACCACATCTCTCACACTGCCACCCTTTTAGGCACGTGGGGTACAGAAGGACAGGATCTAAAGCTCTGAAAACTAGCTACAGGGTAGATAGTACACGAACAGGGGACCTGCTAAATAAATCATATCATAAGTTTATAATGATTTAGCAATGACAAGGGTAAAGGTAATATATTAAGAAAATGGAATACAATATATCCAGTTCAATCTCAATGATAAAAATAAATTAAAAAGTTTATTGTTAATTCAAAGTGACAGAAGGTAGAAATCATTGCCCATTTCCTTTAAAATAATTAAATGTAAGAAACAACAAAGTGTCATATGCTCTCTAGGTGACAGTCACATACCATCAGTAACAATCATGCCTGCCTCCAAGGGCTCATCGGAGAACGTTTTATAACTGATGCCACAAGGACCCTCATGAACATTTAGAAAAGACCCAACACCATGTCCTGTTCCATGCAGGTAATCCAGGCCAGAATCCCATAAAGCTGAACGGGCAAAGGAGTCTAGAAGATGGCCTGAAAGACACACAAAGAGTCACTGAAGAATTCTGTATAGCACTGTAGAGATTAGATTTATTACATTTGGCTTCAGAAGGTGAAATAGAAACCAATGGGTAAAAGTTACTAGAAAGTTCAGACTTCAGCCTAGCACCAGGAAAAACTTTCTAACAACCAGAGGAAGCCAGGGATAACTTAGCCTGAAGTTAGGGAGGAGTCATTTGTCCTGGATGCTGGTAAGGGCATAGATACCTCCTGCTGGTTAAGGCCAGACAAGGCAACACACATTCCCTTCCTAGCTCTATGACCCTAAAATTTCAGTATTATACACTTGAGAGTCTAATCAAATTACAAGCAGCCAGGAGGCTCAGGGAAATGAGCATACAGCCACATAACTATACACAGTCTACTGCCCCATCCACTAGTCATCAAGAAAGGAGTACAGACCTAAAATTACTCAAGGATCATCAAAGGAGGCAGTACTCCAATGCCAAAGGGCAGGAAGGAAGCTAACCCAATTTCCAGTCAGGTCCTGAGGCCTTCATGCTTGGTTGGCCCATGCCTGCAAGCCACATGCATGTGTCATCCAATTCATAAGTAGTGAAAAGTGTCACAGCTGATCCCAGGCCCAATCCTAAAACTAGCTCCCTGGGTGTCCTCTGAGCCCAGTCAGTGGGTCCAGGAGACTCACTCATGCAGCTCCTACTCTACTGGGGCTAAAGTGGGCTAGGGACTGACCCAGCAAGGAAAGGACATGTTGTTCCACTAATACTTAGACATGTTCAATTACTGAACAAGAAAAACAGCCTGCCATGTGACAGAAGGAACCACCTACCTTTGGTACCAGTCGGGAAAATGGCTGCACTCACAGCTATGTGGCCTTTGAGGACATATGTGAAGCATTCCTGCCAAAGAAAACCCAGGGGCACATTGCAGAAGGGAACAGATTTTAATCCTGTAGTTTTCTGATAGGTCATAAAATCCTGCCTGTTAAAGTTGGTACCATTATCACAAAGAAAATCAGAGTGAAAAGAAAAACAATCTTGAAGATAAAAAGTCTGACCATGGACCAATTTTCCAGAAAATCTTAAAGTTAGTAAAAGACCACTGTCAAAAAGATGACCCTATAGGACTTCACTACATAATAACCATTCTGACATACTCTGGGTCATGTGAGCCTTAGAAAGACCCAGAATACAGTAAAAGTACAAATGAGACTAATGGTACAGTGCCAGGTGCTGTACATCAATTCCACTGCTTATGATGGAGGCACCACTGCTGTCCTCACTCACAGAGGGACCAAGTGGCAGGACCAGGTCACGCAATTCCTAGGTGCCAGGATCTGACCTCACAGCCAAGCAGCCTGGCTTCCACATCCAGACTCCCTACTACTATGTCATCCCCACTGCCTGGACAAGAAAAGTGCTTCTTGGGAGGTTAAGGAGCAGAGGAAGGACTCAAATCCACTCTCCTCAGTCTTGCCCAGGACTCTTTCCATAGCAAAGAGTCACATTAAAGGGATACTGGACCTGAGGCCCAAAGTCTTATGAGGTGCTGGTCCCTACAAACAGACATGCAAGGCACCAGGATGGCAGTATGCACACTGAAGGCCTCTTCCCAGGAAAACCTTCCTAAAGGAGCTCCCTTAGACAGACACAATCACTCAGCGGCTCAACCAGCATTGCCGCCATAACTAACTAAATAGAAATTCTAAAGCAGATAAGCCTGACTCCACAAAAATGAGTGATGTTACTAGCCCACATGGAACTCTCATTCGTTTACACAATCCCTGTTCAGAAAAGTCAAGCTCTTAAGAAACCAAAGGGGATCTCTTGAGTTTCTCTTGAGTTTTTGCCTCTCCCTCACCTTCTCATAGGCTGTAGGGGTCCCAAAATGCATGGTTCGTGTCACATCAGTGGTTCCGTCCCTTTCAAAAATAGAAAAAACAAATTAGGGTTCAAAGTAATTTTTCTTTCAAGTATGAGGCAGGTGAGTATGTGGAGAAATCCAAACCCTCGTACATACCTGGTGGGCATGCAAATGAAGCAGCCACTTTGGAAAACAGTTTGCACTGCCTTAAAAAGTTAAATATAGAATTACCATATGAGCTAGCAATTCCACCCCTAGGTATACACCCGAGAGAATGGAAAGCTGCACTGCAAACATGTACTTATAAAAATCAAAATTAAAAATAACAATGGACAAGTATAATTTTGATAAAAATAAGTAACATTAAAGATAAGCAAAAAAAGACTTGAAAGCAAAATTTATACATCAATGTTAACCACATTCATGGAGAAACCTCGTGGATGGATAAACAAAACGAGGTATAAATACACAATGGAATATTACTGAACCATGTAAAGGAATGAAGTACTGATACATACTACAACATGGGTGGACTTTGAAAACATTACGCTAAGTGAAAGGAGCCAGATGCAAAACATCCTACGTTGTATTATTCCACTTCTACGAGGTATCTGGAAAAAGTATATCCATAGAGACAGAAAGTAGAGTAGCAGTTCTCCAGGATAGAGGAAAAAGGGGACTGAGTCAGCTGCTGAGTATGAGGTTTCCTTTTAGGGTGATGAAAATTTTCTAAAATTAGTTGTGGTGGTGGTTTCACAACTCCATGCATGCACAAAAATATTAATTTTATATTTTGATTGAATCACATGCTATATGAATTATATCTCAATAAAGATGTTATAAAAAATGAGACAAAATGTTAATGCAAAAATGATTTGATAAAGTAGAAATGATGTGAGGACTCTTCCAGGAGAGATGCCATCACTGTGTGATGAATGAGAGGGAGGAGAACAAAGTACATGGACACCTAGCCCTAGAAAAACAGGGCCAATATCTGTTTCTTGTAACTAGGAAAGCAAGACGGTTACTGGACCAAGACAATAAAAACACCCAAACACATCTCTTAACACACCCTCACCCACATTCCTGATACAGAAAAGATAACTTTCAAAAGTTTATACCAGAACACCAGTACCCAGGATCCTAGGACCCCTTAGCTCTAGGTTGATAGCGACCCACGTGTTCCAAAGCTAAGCTATGGTTACTGGGTAACTGGCTGAGCTCTCTAAAAACTGGGCTCTCAAAAAACTGTTAGCCACAGCACCAACTGCAATAGGAATGGGCCACTCAAAGGCCTTGCTCCCACTCTCTCAGTATGGACAGTTACTACTCTCTCTCCTGCTCAGGGCTCTGTATTAAGATCCTGTCAAATCTTAGCTCACCTCTGAGAAACTGTGCTAGAGTAGATGAGTGTGAAAGCAGCAAGACTTGAAAGAAGTTCAGATTTTAGGGGCAGTCCTCACTTCTCAGTCACTCATTCAAAATTAATCCTTCCTTCATAAGGCCCTGGGGCAGCTGCAAGTACAGCCTGCAAGTACTGGCAGGCAGTCTTATGGGCTGGGACAGAACACTTTCCAAAGGTTCCCAAAGCTTGTTTTATTTCACAGATATTTATTTAGTACTTTAACAACTTCCATCCAAGGACTAAAAACTTCTATCAATCAGTCTTTTGTGGGAACAGAGGCACAACAGGGCTATTTCAGCTAGGGGTGAAAAAAAGGACAAGCAAGAAATAATTCTATCAGTGGCCAGTGCAGAATGTGATGAGCAACTATCACTCTCAGCCAGGTCACCCACTCATCTGCCTGGAGTCCAGAGTCCAGTTCTACAGCAGCGAGGGTCTACTTACTTGTACTGAGCGCCTGAGTCAATGAGGTACACTTCATCCAGGGACAGGGTCCTATTTGTCTCAGGGACCGGCCTAAGAAAGTTAATTAAAAATTAATTATTCCACAAACATAAGCATTTAGTGACTCTGAGAGGAAAGTATATAAGAGTCTTGGGCTCTTCTTAAAACTTATTTAAATCTGAAATTATATAAAAGAAAAAGTTAAAGTTACCCAATAAATTAATTATTCCAATTAGTATTACACATCTACTATTCAGAGACTCTGTCAACCTAGCTCCCCAACTAAATAAAGCACTCAAGAGAAGGAAGAATAACATACCCATTTATATCTATCTACCTCTGTCTCTGGAACAAAATGGGTGTTCAAGAAATAATTGTAAAAGTCATGAAAATGAGAATCCACTGAAGCCATAGGACTAATGCTCAATCCTGGAATGGAGACAGGAGCAGTCTGGTGTCACCACGGCCTCACTACATAGTCTCGGGAGACACCAGGCCCTGCCTCAGCCCTCAGTGCCTCCTTCAGTCTGAGCCCTCAAGGGCCTCACCACTCACCCCTGATACCACAAGACATGCAGGGGCAAATGGACAGCATTAGGATACTCTTATGCTGGAGCACTTTTTCAAACAAATGTGTATTTTTAAAAAGTGATCCACTTTCCCCACTTTTCCACTCTCTGGACATCACCAGCGTGCTATGAAATGTCCAAAGGCAGCAGTCAAAGCTCTGCCCTGTAGGTACCACCCTCCTCTTCAGCAATATATAAATAAACCAGTGGGTGCACAAGCTGAACAATTACAAAGAAAAGCACACACAGGCCCAGCCTCCAGTGCCCTACTTTCAACAGCCTGCAATGAAGAAACACAAATGCAGAAGCAAATTGCTGGCCCCCCACTTAGAAAACTTTTAATGTTTTAACCACATGAAAAACTCCAGCAAAGTATCCAGCTAGGAAATTCATTATCTAAGTTAAACTAAAGACCCTTTGATATTTCTGTGTTGAAACAGAGGCATTAATGTGAACTGCACTGTCACATGTTGACTATGTCCCCCACACAGCTTCAAAATCTGCCGTAAGACCAAAAGTTCTAAAAGCAATGATTTTTAAAAGGAGGGAAACTGTGCCCAAGTACTGCTCAGAGAGACAGACAAAGTGTTCTCTCCCTGGCTGTGCACACCACCGATGGGGAGACACAAAGCCCTAAGTTCCTAGTGCAAGGTGAAACAGGTGAGCCTGGCAAAGCTGAAGCTGAAGCTGAAGCATAATGGCCACACCTCGTTATCTTCCCTGGATCGCCACAGGCAGATCTGTCTGCCAGGCCCAGGCACCTCAGTGCCCCTCTGGCCTCACAGCTAAAGGAAGCTCTACCCAAAACCAGATGCCCCATACCTAGTGGTAAATGTTTTTGAAATGGAGGTGACAGAGTCAAAAGATGCATGGACTGGTACATCAAGGAGGCTGCTATTACCAGAAACTAAAAACACTCAAAGATTCTGTCATCAAGATGCAAAGGCTACTGACAGTTTCTGAAGTCTCAGAAAGGAAACAGAGACAAGCATTTATTCTGGAAAATGCCACACTGAGCCTAGGTGGGAACTCCCAAAAGGCAGAGGCTTGGGGAATTCAGAAAAAAACAGGTAAGTCAGGCATGATGGCTGAGGCAGGAGGAGCACTGTTAGTTCAAGGACAGCCTGGGCTACATAGCAAATTCAAGGCCAGCCTGAACTATATAAATGAGACTTGTCTCAAAAAAAAAAAAAGAAAGGAAAAGAAAAGAGAAAAGAAAAGACAGATCTGAGAGGTCTAATTTTACAATCTCAGCAGACACACAGAGTGGGCACAGGGGTCGCTGGTAAAATAATGTCTCTCCCCTGCTCAGGCTCCTGTGCAGAAGCAGCAGCAAAGCCAGGCACGTGCTCCTCCGCATGCCTTACGCATAGTGAATGATGGCGCCGTTGGGTCCTGTACTGGAAATAGTGGGGAAGCTCAAATCCACAAAGTCAGCTTGCTGCCTGGAACAGACACACACAAAACAGAACAGATTGAAGGTCTTGACTGCAGTGAGAATCAGGGCCCTTCCAGACTGCTTTGATTTGCCAGAGAAATCTGGATGAGGTCCACAGGTCTCCACACCAGTTCCTTACCTGCGATATTCTTCTGCCTTGTCAGCAGCTGAAATCTCTGTCACACCACCTTTGGGAACCTACAAGAAAAACACCTATAAATCACCTGGTGAGATAAATTCATGTGTGTCTCATACAAGACAGAAGGAATACATTAAAAGCTTGCTTTTTCCTCACTTCCCATACCCCAACTGTCCAGCCTACAGGAGGCAGCTTATGTCTCCTCTTTAACTGGGAGGGAACTTCCAAAGGCTCTCATCAAAGCTACCTAAAATAGAAGAGTTTTTATTTTTTAATTTTTCACTCTACTATTTTGTCACAGAAGTATATGCCCAAACTTCGCAAACAATGCATCTAAGTTTAAAAATGCAAAACTATCACTTGTCAGGAAATCATCTTAAGAAAATTATCCTAAAGAAATAATCAGAATAAATGCAAAGATATATTGCAGGATTACTGATAACAGGAAAAAAATTTAAAAAATTAAAAAACCACAAGAATCAAAAATAGAAGAAACAGGTAAGTAAATCAGTCTAGGCATCTGAAGCCTATCTTAAGGCCTCATGAAAAATGCTAACATCATGAGCCTACGTGAATAAAATAAAATACAAAATCATATTCTAAATATCAAGAGACATACAAAAATGATTTACGTTTTGAAAAATGATTCATGTGGGTGAGCAAGTCAGAAGGAAGTATGAGGGGAAAGTAGTTAACACCAATGGGGATAAGGATAATAATTCTTCTCTCCAATGAAAGAATGTACACAATATTTAAAGGGAACGTGATACTATTTAATAACCACACAAAGAAACCACCCTCTTGTCAATTATAGGAATAAAGAGGCAAAAATATAAATGGCCACGAGTCAATTTAACATAAAAAGTTTTATGGCTTAAAGTTCAAAATGTACTCACAGGTCCTTTTCTTCAAATACAATCAACTTGCCTATAATAATGTTATAAGGGTCATTTTTCTGTATAGTAAAATTCCACATAGTGGTGACTCCCCCAACCCAAAAAGGATTCACTGTTAAGGAATGTCTTTCTTCTTCCTCGCTACTATGGTATTTTTTTTTCCTACTATGGTATTTTCTACCATTGAAGAATTTTTAAATATATATAGGCATACCACAGCTACAGAAAGAACTACCATGAGAAAGCATTAAAATTAGATCAAGGATTGAACTGCATGGTCAGCAGAGCCTACAGGAGACCAGTTATAATCACATGTAGATATTTCAGAATAAGCTCTATCCATGTGTTCAGTGAAGACTGAAGAACCAACCTCTTTCTCCAACCAGTTGAAGAGTTCACAGAGAGCAACAGCATCTTTAATCTGCTCAAAAAAGAGACACGCGTTCAAGGCCATCCTGCACTACAAAGTGAGATCTTGTCTCGAAAAAACCAAACTAAACCAAACCAAACCAAACCAAACCAAACCAGAGACATTTTTCAAGTTATTACTGAAAGTTACATGGCCAGTTTCAGAGTCCAGCCCTACAGCAATCCTGAGAGGGCTGCACCTACAGGATCACAAGCCATCAGCAGCCAGTGCTTTACTTGTGGACATTTCCTGGAAGCCAGTTTGCCGCAATTCCCATTGTCAGAGAGAGTGTTCCTCTGCTACTGAGCGGCTAAGGCACAGTCAGGAAGAGCAGAAGCATGGACAAAGCGAGCTGAATTCCCGCCCTACAGAGGCCAGGAAAGACCTGCTGCTGTCAAAAGCTGTCTCTGGACCCAGTCTTTTTAGATTCATCCTTCGCCTACAAACACAATCTGGCCCTTGTTTTTCATCATCACCGCATTCTCATCCTCTACATCAGTAGTACCCAGCCTTTTTGGCACCAATGACTGGTTTCATGGCAGACTGTTTCCATGGACAGAGTTTGGGAGGGAAGGATGATTCAAAGGAGTGTACAAACCTAGATCCCTTGCATGCACAGTTCACGGTAGGGCTCACGCTCCCATGAGAATCTAATGCTGCGCTGATTGGACAGGAGGCAGAGCTCAGGCAGCAGTGTGAACCATGGAGAGTAGCTGCAGATACACATGAAGCTTGCCCGCCACTCACGTGTGGCCTGGTTCCTAGCAGGCCATGGACCAGTGCCAGTCTGTGTTCCCAAGTTTGAAGATCCCTGCTCTATATCAGCAAAGTCTTTTTCTGTCTTATGCACTATATATTTGTAAAGATCTAACCCATCTAGGTTTTTTTGTTTTTTGTTTCTCGTTTTTTGATTTTGTTTTGCTTTTTGAGACAGGATTTTACCACACTGTCCAAGCTGGCCTCAAGCTTGGGATCTTCCTGCCTCAGCTTTTCAAACAGTTAGGATTACAGTAATGTGCCACCTTAGCTCTCCATCAAATATTTTATTTCATTCTCTCATTGACTCTGGAAAGCCAGGAAGATTAAGGCTCAGGAAGAGCCCAACCTTATTCTAGGCACAGGTCATGCAGCAGGTAAGGGACCTGGACCTTCTGACCATCTCACATCCCGCCTTCTGCACCAGCTACTGTACTCACGTGAGCCCGCCTCATGCCTTCCGACTCAGCTGAATTCTTCACAGCTTTGGCAATGCAGATGGGGGTGTAAGGCATACAGCAGCGATGATCCTGGGGGCAAAGGGCAGGAGAATGAGAAATGAGGCCCACTCCACCCACCCCAGACCACAGCAGCCACCTCTTTGATCCAGCAAAATGCATCTAAAACAAATAGCTCCCAGTCGCCACCCACAAGCTATCCTCTAGGGCCTGGAGAACTTCCCCTTTCAGCTGATGACTCTGACCATGATGAAAGGGGTTTGAGTTCACTGAAAATAGTAAGCACCTCAAACAAGGTGCCTTCCTCCAGGACCCACAGGTCTTCGGGACTGCTTTCCAAGTGGCTGTGGTCAGAGTCTACAGACCACTGAGAGCCTGGCCAAAAAGGCCCCCTTCCTGTTGCACAAAGGAGACTTTCCTGTCTAGGGAAGCAGATGACCTGATGAGGGAGTTCTCCTACTCTCTCCCTTCCTGTTCGGTGATCACGCCTCAGCTACTGCTAATGGACTGATATTAAACAGCTGGGGAAGACACTTCCCAACTTGAGAATAAGTTGGACTCCAGCCTTGTGTGATGGGAAGGGGACTCAGTGCAGCTGGTACTCACACAGAGCACCTCAAATTGCTTTCGCTCTTCTGTGTCTCTCCCTTACATACACACACACCTCATAAAGCAGGGAAGGCAAAAGTGACCCTTACTTGCTTTAAAGAAGTAAAGAGGTCACTCACAATATGACAGTGCCAAAGATGCAGTGACAGGCCAGGTCCAGAGACCCAGGCCTAGGTTCTTCCTAGGATGGTCCACTGCTCAATGAAAAAGAGGGCACCGCTGAACTTCCCAAAGGCCACTCAGCCACCAGAGGCCCATGTCCCACAGTCCCTCAGTCTCCTAAAACAGATCTGCACAAAGCCAGAATAGGGAAGAGGCTGCCTGGGCTTAGGCCAGAGCAGACTACCAACCTTGGGGATGGCCTCGCTCACAGCATAGCTGGCCTTGTCGCTCAACCAGACCTTCTCTCTCGGGGAGAGACAGGCACACAGGGTCTTGAGCTCACACAGGATAGACTTGTAAGGCAGCACCTGGATTCTATATTCAGCCTCCAAGCCCAACTCAAGAAGCAGGTGCTCCTTCACACTGGGGGAATCTATGCGGTCTCCATCAATGAAAAGCCTGTGGGGGACCAAAGGTGGGCGGCAGAAAAAAAAAAAAAAGTGGCACATGAGTGAGTGGGTGAGGACACACACACACACTCAGGCAGCCAGCTCTATCTCTGGCAACCAAAGCCAAGCAGCTTTTCCTCCCTCCTCCAGTGCCTTCCCAAAGCCTTCCCTCCCAACAGTGCTCCCCGTGCCCATGCTTGCTGTCATCCTCCATCCAACTCCTCAGGTCAGAAACCTGGGCACTCTTCCCCTCTCCCATCAAGACCCTGGCACCTCGAACCAAACCATCTGTCACTCTGTCTCCATCCTCACTCGTTCACCAGCCAGGCTCAGGCACACACCACCTCTTAGCCTCCAAGCCTTGCCCCATCCATCCTATTTTTCCATCATAAAATCTGTAATTCACAAGACTGAGCACGGGTCCCCTCTGAGCAATTTACTCAGTATCTCAGCATCATTCTTAGGACAAGAGCCCAAGCTCCTAGGCCTGGCTAGGGGAGCTGAGACTCTGCTCACCTTCTGGCCTCTCCCTATGGCTCTGACCATAGTGAACCACTCCACGCCCCTCACACACATGGCTCTCCAGCCCAGAGCCTCTGCAAATGTTTCTTCCTTTGTGCAGGTCACACTGCCACTCCTCCTTGCCCCAGCACTGACCTAGCTTTGGTGTTACTTTCCCCAAGTGTCTCCTCTAAGCCCCCAATCTAAGTTAGGCCCCTCCTACTGGTTACAGGTGCTGTACCAGTTCCCTGATGGGCTGGTGCCCACTTATGTGCCCGAATCCACTGCAAAGAGAAGATGCTTATGTCCCCAACCCTAGCCCAGTCCTCCATCTGTGTCATTCACCCTAGCACCTAATACAGGCCCCCAAGCACATGACAGACACACAATAAATGTGTTGTCAGACTAAATACAGCCATCCAATAGAACAAGACAGGAAGGCTGCAAACAATGCCTTGAACAAATAACCTAAGAATTCAACACAGCACAGTTGGGGCGGGTCCCCATATCTTATCTAACCTTCAGAATGACCGGGTTTATCTGCATTGTAAACCCAGAATTGCATAACTGAATATATATATATATATATATATATATATACACATGATCAAATATTTGGCCTAAGACCTTGCAGCAGAATTTGTGAACTGATATCACTCTAGCTTTGTCTCAATATCCTTGCTTAGTTATCTTTGATTTCATGGTACTATAAAAATACTTTCATAGGACTCAAGTCATTTGAGGGGTTAAAAGAGAGACAAGATATAAATAAACATCTACCATTAAGGCAGACATAGGGAGGAAATACAGGAAAAAGGAAGTCCATCAGGGAAACACCAGGCAGTGACTGCTGAGTAGGGACCAGAAAGGGGAGCCTGGGGCTCCAAAGGGCTGTGGGAAAGGAAGTCCCAGTTTGAGGAGTAGGGTAAACACTCACATGATCATCTCTAGTCCTATGATTGCATATGAGAAAAATACTGGGTTGTGCTCCACATCTGATCCTCGAAGATTGAACAGCCCTAAAAAAAAAAAAAAAAAAAAAAAAACTCTATCATCTGACTGGCTCTTAAGTTTTAAGGGGTAATTTATAGAGAGGGAGTGGCTTCAGCTAGGAATCCAGCTACTATTGAAGGATTCCCTGGCATCGCTCAGAAAAGCAAGGAACCTTACCCATCGGTCCACTTCTGAGCTGCAATTGTTGGTGTCCGCCACCGGATGGCACCAGAACTGTTTCTTACACTGCCACATCACTGTCCCCAGAAGGGAACAGAATTCTTAGAAAATATGAGAAATGCCCCTTACCCCAAACAAAGAATTGAAATGACCTGCCTAGCAGTGACCTGCCAGGCCTGGCTGTGCTGACGCAGACTTCTAGCACTCCCACACAAAGGAGGAGACAAGCACTCTCTCCTTTCTGAGGCAAATGAGTCAGGGTTGGAAAAACAGACTCACCCACTAGGGAGCCCAAATGAGAACCCCTTGGAGCCCATGAAAGGAGGGTCATGAGGCTGTGGCCTGCATGAAAATGGATCCCGATCCCATCCATGATCTGTGCGCATCCACCAGGCTGGATGGAAGGCCTCCATGGTCAGGGTCCAGGGTCTGGTGAGGTCACTGAATATTTGAGAAACTAGAGAGACAAGCAGAGAGCACAGTGCTGGTCCCAGGGCTTCCCGCTCGTAAGTGACTGCTCTCAGGAGGATCAGAGGTTAAAAAGCCCAAGGGCAAAAAGAACTGCCTCTTTTAAAAGAATGTTTCTCAAAGTAAATCAGGGAGGCAACATTTTTAACCTCCTATACCAGCATTTTAAAAAATGCACCTCAGGTTGGTACACATACCTTCTAACCCCTAACACTACCCTTAAAGCCAGCCAGAAGCAGAAAGAAAGAAATTTTCAGAAACAAAGACATGGATTCATGAACCAAGATTTTGGTAACAACATTATAATATGTCATGAGAAGACTAGAAATAACCCAAAGGCCATGCATAGGGAAATGGTTAAGTAAATTGTGGTGTCAGTAGTTGATGGAATATTTAACGGTTAAAATTACATTCATATATGTTTTAAAAATCAGGCTACAAAATGATACATGTATAGAAATATTAAATATCATCTCTGGCTAAAAAGAATATAGATGTTATTTTTAATTCCTTATACTTCCTCTACACTTTCCAACGTGGGAATGTGTTTCTCTTATACTAAAAGGCAGAATAGTGGAGTTACCAAGCTAATTAAGGATATAAATCACTGATAAGTGTGACAAAGTTTTGAGGACTGAAAAGATGGGGACTGAAACAGTCAAGACACTGTGTAGTAATCTCTTTCAGTACTGAGAAAGGTAAAAACATAAAATAGTGCCTCTTCTCAGTTGCTATGGATCAAATCCAATCAGAAAACAGGAGACAAAAAAAGAAGTTTCAACCAGGTTCCTTCAGATTCTAGACAATAATAGAGATTCTAAACAATTTGCATGGGGATGGTTTAAGGTCCAAAGATTGAGAAACTGCTGTCATATCAAAGGACTTAGAGAAGAACTTTCAGGTCCTGAGTTTCCTGAGGTAAAAATGTTTCTAGAACATTCTCACTGTATAGGAAAAGAACATTCTCAAAGTATAGGAAAAAAATATAAAGAAAAAAATACCTCCCACAATCTGTTTTATACCTGTAGAGAGGCTGACAGAAAATATTTGGAAGAAATGCACTTTTTAGGGGAGTCACAGTCCTGAGAGACAGGCCAGAGGGGGACATCACCCATGGGCCCACTCTGAGTCCCTGTTGTTAACAATGCTCTGTGTAAGGCCACACTCCCTTCCCCCACTCCCAGTAATTCTTTCTCCTTCCTCCTAATTGGCAGCTCCTATACCCAATTGGTGGCATGGTCTTTGGCTTACTCCCTGGCCACTCAGAAAGCTGAATGACATGAACACATGGATTCTCAACCAGTAAAACCAGAGCACTCACATGCAATTTCATCCAGGGCAGTGACCACAAACCACACAATGTTCCTCTCAGCCATTTTCAGTCGAATGTCTGCCACCTTCTCCTTCCAGGAGATGCCTGCAAGAAAGCAGCAAGAGCCAGCTGAAAAAACCCCACCACAAATGCTCCTATAGCACCAAGTCTTACACTGCTTACACAGACAAAAGGCCTAGATTCAAGCCCTAGGTGAGAGGAGACAGCCACTTGACTGGTACGAGCCCTAGCTGCCTTGCCAGCAAAATTTATAGTTCACCCCACAAATTCCTAGGAGGCACCTAGCCTAGTCAGGAGTAGGTATGGGTAAAGGATTACACTGGTCACTGCAGTTACGGCTCTGGACTAGACCCAATCCCTTCCTCATGGGATTTACAACCCAGAAGAGAAGACAGACAAACCAGCAATTGATTTCCCAACTGTATGAAGATGGATGCAGTAGGAGAAGCATAGGGAGCTATGTGAACACAGCACCCAGCACAGAGAGCTCACCCAAGTCTCAAACGTCAGAAGAATATCACTTTACACCACTTAGGCTGCAAGACTTGTTTTCAGGGCTAAGACTTAGGAATTCTCTGTGGACTGACTCACGTTGGTACCACTTTCAAATCACACTTGCTCTGTCACACAGGCAAGTCTCTGCTGCTGCTCCCCAAACGGAACTCACCCCATTGAATCTCAATCACCCCACCACAATGGCATTCATACCTCAGCTGTGAACAGGGAAGGCATCTAGCACAGCATCCTACACACAGTAGGCATACAAATATTTGCAGAACAAAAGCTTTATCAGCAATATTTGCTTTCCCCTCTCTCATAGCAATAGGTCAGCAGTGCCTCTGCTTCAGTCAAAAAATTCAAACCATGTTGAAAGAAAATCTTCAGCTGACCTAGATCACTCACTGAACTCATCCTCCCCAACACGCAATACCCTCTGGCAAGGGTGTCACACAGGAAAGCAAGCTGTGAGCTGCCCCACAACCAAGGGCTGCTTTGAAGATCAGCTCGGAATGCTGCTAGTGCTGTTGAAAACTTGGCAAAGTCTGGGCTGTAATGCTTTCTTCCCAGGACCCCTCTGGGCAATCTGCCTGCATTCCAGACATCCCCATCCACCTCTGTTTCCACAGTAAGGCTCCCTTCTTCTCTCAACCCCACCTCCCTCTACCCAGGCACTGTTTTTATAAATCCATGCTCTACCTCCCACAAATGGGCCACAGCACATGCCACGCACCTATCACTATCACACAGCGCAAAGGAATACCCCACCCAGAGCCTCTAAGGCAGCAGGAGCAGAATGGAGACAGGCCTGGAAGGTAAGTCTACAAACATTAATATAAGGAAAGGAAGTGGACCCTAGAAGCCTCTGGGCTGCATTTCCAGGATCAGACACAGTGAGGTGGCAGTTAGTAGCCAAGGGTAAAAAACTCAAGTCCTTTTAACAACACCCAGAAGAGCTTTTCACAACTGAAACAGGAAAGAGTAAGTGGCAAGTAGGTGGCAACAGTGGAAACCAATGAAGCTCTTGCTTTTGTCAAACGACCCACTGGGCCACAGTTGGGCAATGGCCATCCACTCAAGACTCTACTTCAATACAGAAGACTGGAACTAAGACAAGGGCAAAAGACAGGGCAGTGACCTGTGTAATCCAGGCCCAGTGTCAGGAGGGGCTTGCATGGGCGCTCAGGACGATCTGTCCAGATTTTGTCAACAAGGTTCTCCTTCACAGGAATGAGGTGGTGGCCAGCGCTTCTCAGGACCTTGGCCATCTTCTTCCAGTAATCTAAGGAGAAATACACATGACCAACCATGAACTGAATGCAAGCCTGGCCCCTTCTGAAAGGCGATCAGCCCATGGCCCAACCCTGGGTGAACAGGATGAGAAACTGTAAAAGGCTGCAGCACCAAAGGCCTTCCCAGCCCACCCTGGCACTCTTCTCTTGACCTCTATCATGACATCAAGTTACAGTGAGTCCCAAATGTTCCACATCCAAGCAAACAAGATGATTAGGGGAACCTAGAAGCCCCTTCCTTAACCAAGCTGGAAGGGGACAAGCTCACTCACCTGTAGGGATGATCAGCGGGTCCACACCCACCCTGGATCCTTCAGGAAGCACACTCACCAGCCAATCTTCCTGGGTTGGTGTGTCCTTCAGTCCTACAGAGGGAAGAACAGATAAAAATTCCCAAAACAATGCAATTCTCCAACACCGCGACAGCATGGTCTTCATTAAACACTCTCTGTAAGGTGGATTGGCCAGACATGGAAATCTAAACCTTGCTTAATCCTAGAAGGCTACATAAAGAGGGAGCTAAGTGTAAGATGGTCTATAAGGAAAGCCTAAGATAAGGTCCAGACAGAGGGGCAAAAGGCATGATTGTCATTCAACCCTGGTCAGCCTAGGATCATTATACCTAGTCTGTGAAAACAAGTTCTCACCAGCATGTGGTCACTTTCCCACTACTGATCACATGACAAGAACTTGGGTAGTGATTTGGTGAAGGCTGGGAACCTCACTCGTGTCACATACCGGGAAAGGGGAAAACGTGCCATCAGTGCCCTCCTATCACCTACAAGGCCCAGGTTTCAGGCAGAACGCCCCCTTCCTACACCCCACCTCAGATTGTAGAGCCGAGTACAAGTTTTGGCTGCAAGGAAATCTTCCTAAAGATTACAAGGAGGGGACACGGGAACCCACCCTTCTGTGGTCTGCAAGGCACCTGGGCTTCCCAACTCCCAAGCAGACACAGCCCTTTTTCCTTGCATCTGCAACACTAGTTTAGGATATTAGGTTTCAAAAAGGAATTACAACTACTTTTACAGTCCAGTTCCTCTTCAGTCAAGTTAATACTTTCTCTGTCTAACCAGAATCTGTGGGATATACATTTTTTAATCAATGACATTTTCCCTAAGCAATACACATCCTGACAAGATGCAAGCACATTTACAAGTAAAAGCTCACACATTCTACAGCAGTACTTATTATTTTCTCTACTGACTACCAATACAACCACACAGACACAGAAGGGAAGTTAAAAGGTTTATAAAGAAATGAGTTCATGAATCCTGATTCTAAAGAATGGCCTGGAAGCTGGCCTGGAGTTTTATTTTGTTATTACATTTTTTCCCTTTATTTATTTATTTTTTAATAAACCACCAAACAAGCCATTTTATTAAGGAAGTTTTCCTAAGGACCCTAGTATAACTTTGGCCAGATAGTGACAGTATTTCTTAGCTGGTAGATTATTAGTAAAACCCACTAGACTCTCCCTGCACGGAGTACACCTGAGGAAAGGTAGGTTTAGGGACAAACAGCAAACTAGAGAGGGCTATGGAGGGAAGAATGACACACTGCCTGCCCTGGAGACACCACATTCCAACTTTAACAGACAGACAGTATTCGCCTCTGCTACCCTGTTGCCACAGTGCTTGAGGCTTACAGGCCCAAAGACAGAAGCCCTCAGTTTTCCCTCTACATGATGAGTACCCTACATTACCACCCTCCAAAACTGAATGTATGGCAAGGCATGCTGATTTCTTACTTTTCCTTGGATTCTTAAGAAAATTCACATCATAAAAAGGTTAAGATCCAAAAGCCCTGAGGAGCTCCGTGATCCCTGCACTCATGAGGCCAACTAAGGTAGGGCTGGCCATGACTCTACCCACCCATCTTCATGAGTGTCCAGTTGCTGTCCATCTGCTTGGCAGCCTGGAGAAAGTAGCGTCCATCAGTCCACATGGCTGCATGCTCTTCTGTGATTATGGCTGTACCTGGAGCAGAGAAGCAAAGATAAGAGGTTTCTGTCCACCACCCAGAAGCCGCACAAAATGGCAGCAAGTGACAGAAGCGTAAGAAGCACCAGCTCCCACTGGAGCAGAGGAGCCTCCCACTCCAGGGAAACCTCCAGGTGACAGAATGCCACCTTAGTGGCAACCTTAGAACCAGCAAGTCCAACTCTGCAAGAAGCAGTCATGAGGACCTGGCTACTTGGACAGCAGTCTCTGCACAGAAATTCCCTACTTGTGCGGCGCAAGTCAAAGCCAGAAGAGTCTATGGGTTTGTGGCCAAAGTGGTCTCATAACCTACAAGACGGAAGTAGGACTGGTGCCTGCCATTCCTCAGCTCCACCAGACACCCCAAAGAAATTGTTACACCTTTCCTGGAGACAGACCAACTGGGTCTTGAGAGTGTTCACGGTGACTCAGCAGTGACTCCATGTCCACCTGCCCTCAATTCCCATGGTCCTGGCAGATCTCAGGGCTTTTGGCAGAAGCATCAGCCAAAACTAACCCTAATATGCCAACCAACATAAGCACATCCGCCAAAGGAGGCAATGTGCTAACCACAAAGGGAGGGGACTCCCACTTTGTTGGGTGTGCTTAAGGGATGGAAACCTAAAGACATATCCACCCCAGAACTCAAAGATACAACAGTCAGGAAAGTTAAGGCAGGATACCAATGGAGCTCAACATTATCCTTGGCTTTGCTTGTTTGTTTTGTTCTGTTTTTTGTGGCTTTTTAAGCCAGGATCTCGCTATACAGTTTGGATTGGCCTTGAGCTCACTTCGTAGCCCAGGCTGGTCTCAAACTCGCAACAATCCTCCTGCCTCAGCCTCCTGAGTGCTGGGATTACAGGCATGCACCACCATGCCCAGGTTCCAGAGAAACCAAGTCAATCACCTAGAGAATCACACAGAAACAGTAAGCTAAGGCAGGAGTCTGGAAGTGCTGTTAAAAAGTCCCATTTCTTACCTGGCGTGTTAATTACACAGGCATATTCAATTTAACAATATTTTCTAATTTTTTTAAACAAAAGTTTTTAAACTATGAAAGCAAAGGCATAAAAAAAAGCAAAGGGTTGCCAAAAAGTAACTGATGAGCTGAGAAAGGCTGCGAACACACACCTTTCTGTAGGTGCTCAACAGGGAACATCTGGTTTGATTTTCTTACTGGTTCTGTATCATAGGATAAAACTTGGTTCAGTTATCATTGGGAGGCAGACAAGAGTACAGCAAGAACACAGACAGAATTCAGAACTCACCTGCAGAGCCATCAAATCCAGAGACAAAGGCTCGCCGACAGTCACATGGAGCAATATATTCACTCTGGAAAACCAAAATGACAATGAGTTGGAACTCAATCAGTAGTGTGCTAGATGCTTTCCACATGCGAAGTCCTGTGCTAGGCCCAGTGCGGATGACAAAGGTGGGGAGTCCTTGACACTTGCTCCCGAGGAACCAACAGCTAAAATAGGCAAGCTGAATATTAAAAAAAAATCTACTGGACACTGCAGAAGACTAATTAACAAGGGCTAAAAGAAGTCGCCCCTTTTGCCTCATCTGGAAAGCAAAGCAAACACAGAGAAATGGATAAAAATGATTCTTTCCTCAATAAAACCTTACTCAAAAAACAACCAGTAGCCTGCCTCCTCCTTTGCCTCTGACATTTAGGCATCTGTTATTTTTCTGAAAAATAAAACTGAATTTCTGTTTTAAGCACCAGTGATCCTCTAACAATGTCTCTTCAGACATTAGCTCATTTCAGAACTTACTGTTTGCATCCCCTCTAAGGTAGTCTCTGTCACACCAACCCTGGTCCTTCCTGTTACAGAATGAGCAGAAACACCTCCACCAACCCATATCCAAAACCAGGTCCTTCCCACTGAGAACTCTGAGTGGAAAGGGTTAGGGAGGGGTAGGGAAAGAAGAAAGAAGAGGTTCTCCTGCCTGGGCAAAGGGCATGAGGCCACTGTGTGCAACTTCCAGTAACAGCCAGAGAGTTGAAGTGATTTCCCCAAAATAAGTGCCAAGGCAGGATCTGAACCCGGTCATTTAGTTCCAGACCCTTGAGCGTGAATCCCTATGTGGCTGCCCCACACGACACGGTATCTCTCATTCTCACAGTGACTCTCCAGGAAAAGAATAACAGAAAGGGGCAAAACTGAGGTTCAAAGTGATAATCTTTAAAGCACCTACCCACTGACAGGTTGTAGTGGGTCAGGAGCTGCTACCAGCTCTGTTTCTATCCAGAGCTGCTTCTCCTTCAATGGTCAGCTGCTTTTTTCTAAGCCAAAGCACCTAGCAAGGTTAAGACTCGTAAGGGTCAAGATGGGGTGCTTGCCAGAGCACAAGGCATTTAGGGGACATGAGGTAGGAGGGAAAAGGCTCCCTATCC
>RJWT010008008.1:0-26859 GCA_004365215.1 Cuniculus paca
GTGTATTTTAAACTAAGTAACATTATTTTTATAATAATAAAAGTCAACCTGTATGTGTGTCATACTTGTATTATTTGAAAAATGTATATACCTAGAGCTAGCTAAGATATTTGCCATCTTTGGTCAATCGGTTTTATGAATATAGTTGTATATTCTGAAGATATTTGGATGGTTATTCTCTAGTGTCAAATGCCAGGAATATCAAATTTTCATGAAAGGTTTTATTTAGTCTTTTAAAAATGAGCAAGGTGGATGAGTAAGAAGGGAATAGAGTAGGTTGCTCACTTATGTAAGATTATGAAAATCCAAATATAAATTTCTAGTGGTTTCCTATTATGGAAATGGAAATCCCATTGAAATATGAGTCAATGACTTAGCCTAGAACATTATATATAACTTACTTGATGATGATTCTTCTTACATATGGATTTCAACTATTTGCTGAATCAGAGGAGAAAGCAGCTTTTTTAAAAAGATTATATAATGAATGGCAAACTCAAAATATACAGTGGCTTTTGGCTCTATGGAATATTTGATCTTAGTGTTTGACTTTTAAATAATAAAATTTGTTATTTTGTAATAATCTTTTTCAATAATCTAATAATGGGATCACTCTGCTATGGAAAAAATAGCTCTCATTCTGTCTTCCCACTTTCGAGTCTTCAACATTTTAAGGATTTCCCCTTCCTTCATCTGGGCTTTTAATTATCAATGACATGATATCCACACAAAAGAATAGGTGAGGAAACTCCTAGAAGGAAACAGGAAATAATAAATTTTGAGATTTTTCTTACCTCCATTACCTATATGTAAGCCATGATATTTTTAGATAGTGGTGAAAATCCATATTTTAATGGTTTCAATTCATACCCCAGTATCTATTTATGGCTTTCCTGGAAACATAAATTGATTAAACGGAAAATACACAGTATTTACAGAATCAGTTTTACCATTCTGTTTCACAGGAGAACATCTAAACTATAAATCGTTTGTACATTAACATGCATTTTACCGGATTTTATGAGGCAGTTTAATGCAGAGAAATACTTGAGTTTTTCCTGGAAGGTAGCTGTTTACTACTGGTAATCCTAGGAATAATCTGTAATGGGAAAGAGGTGTGAAAATTTGTATCATTTTACTCAAACTCCAACCTTTTCAGATTAACTTTTAATCTCTTCTTCCCCCTTGACTAAAAAATAAAGAAGACCTGAGACCTAGAACTTTTGGTACACAGTAGTACCTTGCTAGAATTAGATTATTTTTCTTTGATATGATTTACCTTTAGTTTTTCTTCTACTTATTTCAATAATTCTCATTTTTCATTTAGAATACTTACACGTTTTCTTATAAACAAATTGCTTACACCAAAAAGCAATTCATTGTCAAGAAAAATACTGGGTAGTGTAAGTTCTTTTTTTTTGATAAGGTAAAGGTCATGTGTTTGATAGAAGAATGTCTGAAATCTGGTGCAGTGTTGTAGAGAATGTTAAGTGCGTGATAGGCACTGATGGAAGGAAGTACATGTAGTAAATTCCTTCCATATCAACAATCTGAAGAATTGAGATACATAGGCCAAACAATTCCTTTGATACTCAGGTCTCAGTATCTCCTGCGATTTTCTGCAGATGTGTGTGCATGTGTGTGTGCGCACGCGCACGCATCAGTCTCTGGTCTTGGGTAGCTGTTTCAGTTCTCCAGTTTCCTTTGACCCACAGTATCCTTGCCCTGTAGTCACTGAGCAGGAAGAAATGTGAGCTAACACTGTTTCTGGGCAGATGAGTATAAACACCTTCACAGCACACTAGCAAAACCCTTACACAGAGTCCGAATGAGCATGAAAAAGTCCAGGAAGAAACAAGCCACAGCGGAAGTAAGAATTCCTTTTCCTTTGGCTTGGAAACGGGCTTTGGTGTAAAGTTTATACTTTCATTGCTTGCTGGTTCCATTTGCGGTGCCCATATGCTTTTGGAATCTGAAACTGACAGTAAGGTCAAACGGCATGCTGTAATTAGGGTGTTCATCTTTAGGAATGGAGAAGGATTTGTGTAGTTTTGAAAGGCATTATGAATGATGAAGTAACCACAAGCCCATTAAATTGGTTGTTACTGTAACCTTTGGGCTGAACGATTCGTAACAGTCCTACTTCAGAACATAGAAAAATTCAGAACTATTCAAGCTCTCTACATAACAGGAACTTAGCTTCCTTCAATGATAAACAGACACACATGAAGGAAAATTCCACTGACCCTGCATTCACCTCCGCCTCAGAGGCCTAATTGCTTAAGAAGTAGAATCAAAACAGAGCCATACCTTTAGTCTCTGCAGATGGAAGAGCAGGGGCATGAAAATTTTGAATTAAGTAAACAAGACTATGCTTAAATTTCACAGTGATAAGCCAAATATTGTAATAGTTTGTAAAGTTGAATGAGCATCCTTCTATAAGCAGGAAAATTAAACACAAGTCCTGGTGGGCAACAAATATAGTTACTTTTATTCATTTTAAATAGTGGACAAGTGTTCATAGATAGTAGATGACAGATATTGATGAATATAAAGAACACATTGCAAAGGTAGCAAGATAGAGTTTTAATTGGTGGGTGTAAAAGTATAAACTATTCACTTTGTTTAGGAAATTTAGTAATATATATTAGAACTTAAATTGAAACTCTCTTCTACTTCGACTAGAAGTTGAAGAGTAAGTTACATGACCAGCTGGGGATCTAGCTCAGTGGCCTAAGTGCCTGCCTGGTAAGCGTGAAGTCATGAGTTCAATTCCCAGTGCTGGAAGAAAAAAAAAAAAAGTAAGTTACATGAATAAGTTACGTGTAGAAACTTATTCATATTTAATAGAGTGTACCACAGCAGTAACTATTAGACCATTGTTTTATAATAGTCATGGGTAAAACCAACCAAACAAAATCCTGATAACAACTTTGTATATATCCATGGTAGACTGGCTAAAGAAGTTAATGTATAACCATGTTCTTGAACACTATGCAACTATAAAACAAAGAAACAAAAAACAGTAAATATCTAGGTAAACGTGAAAAAATCCATGGAGTGTTCTATATTGCTAAACAAGTTACAAATGTATTTAAGGCATAAGCAAACAAAATATGTATACATATATGTGTACATATGTATTTCTGCATACATACATTTGTATGTATGCATTTCTATGGCCTGTTTCTATTTGCTAAGTAATAAATCATCTGGAATGTTATTCAGCAAACAAACACTGTCCAGTGCCTCTTGAGAACCACCGTCTCACAAGACAGTGATAACAGAGGAATGTGCTGGAGCTGTTTGTAGCCCTTGGTTATCCATTTGAATTCCCAGACAGGACCCAGGGCCTGGGTACCCTATATTAACTCAAAAGGGAACATTTACCCATGACTGGGGATTGCCTCTCTGTGACTACACACATGATATAAATCATAGGAAATTTGAGATTTCCTTTTATTTGTTTCAAATTTTCACTTAGCTGTTTGATACCAGGTAACAGTCAAGAATTCTGTGAAAAGACCAGTACAGAAGAAAAATTCAAAGTGGCACAGTCAGGAAAAGTACATTCTAGCATTTAGACATAAGCCAGCAATTGGCATTTGTATTAACCTTGGAAATACACAGGATTTGCCTATGGAGTAAAGTTTCCCATAGTCAACTTTCTCGGAATGAAGTAGTGCATCCATTTTGTAAATTTTATATCAACTTAGATGCATCAACTATGAATGCAAAATACATGGAAAAGAAAAGAGAAATACGTATTTACTAACTTCAACTTCATAGTGAATCACAAATTAAACTGCAGTATGTTGCTATCAAGAAGGAATGCTTTTATCATACATTAAGATCTTGAAAAAAGAAATTAATAGGTATGTGAGAGATTTCTGCCATAAATGTGGTTTTGAAAAAAAGCAGATCATAGTGACACAAAAGTCTTCTGATAAAATTTAAAACAGATGCTTTTCTTTCCAAAGTCCCTAAATCGAAATCAATGCTGTCTTTTTATGAATTAAAAAAAAATCCCTTTCCAAATGTGGCCAGGATCATTTTGGCATGAATAAAGTTAATGCCACCTTATAGGGTATACCTTCCTGTGGAGAAAATGGTAAATGAAATCCAATGAGGTTTTCAAATTAATGTTTCAAGTTCAAATCAGGTATCAGAAAACAGATGACTTGATAAAGGAGGAAGTAGAGGAAAGAGGAAGAGGAAAATAGGTGGGAGGTTGTTTTCAAGAATATCAAAGAACCATTTCAATATCTGCTATAAATGTTTGTTTCATATTGAAAGAAGCATAGTGAGGATGTTTATCAAGAGTTCAGAGAGAAGAACTAATTCGACCCATGAATTTCATGTTTGTCTTTTTCTTTCTTTTTCTTTCGTTTTTTCCCTTTCTTTCCTCTTTTTTACATTCAATATTATTTTAGGAATTGTATTTGTTTTATTGAAAAAAAGCCCAGAAATTAACAGCAATACAATTTAGAAATTACTGACTTCTTTGTCTTCAAGAAAAGGACATTCTATAAAATACCTATTCAAAATTTGTAATTTAAGGAAAAGAGCTCTAATAACAAAAGGAAAATTGTCAGTCATAGCCCACTGCTTCCAGCAAAATGAGCTTCTCCTTATGTAGGTAGTACTGAAAGAACTAATAATCAATTATATTCTAGTAACAAAACTAAGCATGAGCTCTTTGCAGTACTCAGAATTGAAGAAACAACATAATGAATTTGGTAGAAATTTTACTCAAGCCAGTTGATTGAGTAATTTTATTTAGATGACCTGTAATCTTATCATGGTGAGGGTGGGTGTATAAATCACTTTTTAGCAGAGTGGCGAAAACAAGGTATTAAATATTATTCTAAATAGCCCTCTGGTGCCAATCACCTTGTGAAGGAATTGATCTAGAGTTCTCATATTCGTGATTTCCTAATAAGTTTATAATGTGAATTTTCCACCAAATATAAACCCAGAGATTGAGGGAATCCCTACGGGTACTTGCATTGACACTAAAGTGATTCACTGATTGCTTGCTACATGATCCAAAACTCAGTTACAATGCCTCCCAGGAATTGATACCAGGGGAATCATTTTTGTTTCAGCCTCATTCAACTTGTTTCATTTAAATCACACATTTAAATGACAATATTTTTATTTAAACAACAATATAATCTTTTTCTTCTCTTCCCATTTGGGGGAGTGGGATGTCACATAAAATAGAGAATTATTCAAATTGGTGAATATGCTGGTTGGTCTGTAAAGTGAATATACAGCTTATCTGGCACTCTAGGACTTGAAACTTCCCAATATCAGTACCATAAATTAATGAAGAAAATGTTTAATAGATTTGTCTAAGAAAAATGCTTGTAAGGGTATAAATATGTATCCTCTTTTTATTTGCACTTTATCAAGTAAACTATTTTAAACAAATCCTCACAGAGTATCTATTATATTTTGCAAGCGTAGTAGATGTTGTCATTTCGTGTGTTTAATTTTTATTTTTTATGTACATGTTTGGAGTACGTAATGATTACATTCATAGTGGGGAGTCAGCACATGTACACAACACATCTTAATTCTTTTTACTTCCCCTTCCCCTCCTCTCCTTTTTAGGAATTAAAGCAAAGAACACACAGACCAGAATTAACTGCTGTTCATCTCTATCACACAATGCACTAAGCAGTAAAATAGAGACATCTAAGCTATAATCAGTGCCCAGAGGATAAGCTCTAAGCCCCAGTTTTGGAAGTCAAAAATTATCCCAGGAAAGTTAGAATTTTCCTTTTCAATGAAACCTAAACTGAATCTTGAAGAAGACAAAGTTGAAGAAAGCCAGGTAGACAACGTAGAGATGGTTTTAAGGCTTACAGGAATGAAACTACAATATTCATCTGGGGAAGTATGAGTTATTTTATTTTTGAAGGAAACATATTTAGAAGTTGCAGCAGGTAAGACTAAGCAGAAAATAAATTTCAGATTATAAAGGGCAACCTTGGTTGAGGAAAGGACATTGTTTATTCCGAAAATTATGGAAAACCATCAGAAGGATCTTGGTGGTAACATGAAGCAATGTATGTTTTAGAGAATGCGGTATGGCGGGAGGTATGCAGTGTGGTGCAGAGCTACTGTCAACCGCAGCAGGGATTTAGCTGAGGGGCTCTTTGCAATCATTAAATTTGAAATAGACTAGCATATTTGGAGAAATGTGGGGAGTATATCTGAGATGTTTAAGTAGCCTACACACCAAGATTAAATAATGAATTTAAAACTTGGAGACCGTGGGACAGGGAGAGAAGAGTCACAAACAGGTTTCTCTATTGGAGGGCGGGAAGTGACTGCTACCGCCATGCACTGATGGAAAGCATACCATTTTGGTCTGTGATACAATCTTTTACTTCACTTTATCCTTTAATATCACTCTTCCCTTGTCCTCAAGAGTGGATAACTCAGAAGGTGTAGTTTCATGAATTATTTTACTCCATCCCAAATAAATACACACTTAGAACACTTTGCCAGTTCTTGCTTTGAGGGACCCTCTATTTTCCTGTCATTCTTAAATACAAGAGTTTCTAGGAAATTATATCAGTACCTGAGAAAAACATACTTGTTTTCCCATGTTTACAGCAGTGCTGTTCACAATAGCCGTGATAAGGGATCATCCAAGGTGTCCACTGAATGGTGAATGGATAAAGAAATGTGATAAACACATGTGCGCACACACACACACTCATAAAAAGAATAAAATAGTGTCATTTGCACCAACAAGATGGAACAGGAGGACAATATGCTAAGTGAAATCACTAAAGCAGAGAAAGACAAATACTGCATGTACCCACTTATGTTTAAAAGCTAAATGTTAATCTCATAAAAGTACTCATAAAAGTCCTCTCTGAGGACTGGGGAGAGGTGGTGCAGGTAACAGGTACAGGGGTACAGTTGCATAGGAGAAATGGTTGAAAATATTTAATTCTGTATTTTAAAATAACTAGCAGAGAGGAGTTTGAATGATCCCAATGAAGAGAAATGGCAAATGTTGAAAGTGATGGGTTTGCCAATTACCCTGATCTGATAATTCCACACAGCATACATGTACTGAAATGCCACATCATACCCCATCAATACAGGCAGTTAATGTGTCAATTAAATATACAACTATATTTTAAAAGAAATTAAAGAACCAAGTAATGATAAATCATGCTATATGAATCCTTCGCAGTAGACTTACTAAGGCATAATAGTTGATATAATACAGTACTGAGATATTAAATTATCTTGAGCACTTTTTAAGAAATTCCACATAGCCACATATCCAGAAAACTGATTGACCTTTTCATATTTCATCCAGAAAACTGGAAATTTAGAACACATTATCAGTAGAGATTAGTCAAGTACCCCTGACACACTTCATAAATGTTGATTATTTTACACATGAATTAGTTCCCTAAAACCATCCACCAAGAAAAATTATGATTGGTATGAATGTAAAAAGACAATATTTTCTCCACATAATTTCAGTTGACTTTGTACAAAATTATTTTACCTAACATCTACAAAACTGTATGCTATATTTTGCCATTTTATTGCATTATATTTATTATATTTGCAAGGATGGTAGTTAAATTAGGCTATGGTTATGTAGTAGACAATGCTAATTTCTCACATTATCCATTCTCTCCTCTCTTGTAAAATACCCTGCCAACACATTCACTTGGCTATATTTCCTATTACCTAGCATCTTGCTGTCTTATTCTTACAACTACATTGAGGCTAGTGACATGAATATAAATGAAAATAAGTACAACTTTTAGGTTTCTCCTTAAAGATTGTTTGGTTCTTTCACCTCTTTCTTCCCTCACTTTTTTTTATTTGTCAACAAAAGACAAGAACAGGACGTTCTTTGATCCAGAGACAGAAGTCTGTGTCAAAGGTGGTAGAGTCACCCACCAACTTGCACCTGGATTACCTTGTCTGAGTTTCCAACACCGCATTATATTTTCTTCTGAAGACTTGTATAAGAGTCAGAAATAATCATCTACCTTTCTAAGGGCTCTATATTTTTTGGTCTCCATTATAGAATCTCTTTCTATATTCAGACCTTTGATAGTGATCACAACAGTATTCCAACCCCGGTGTAACCAGTGTTTTCACATACAAGAGCAACTGTCTCAAGCACGTATCATAAAAGCAAAATCTTTTGAAGGACTTGGGCAGAGTTGGAGGGCAGAGGGATGAGAGAACATACAATGAATCAGCAAAATGATCACCAGGACTAAGAAAAATAATTATAAATAGTATCAACTGTTCTTGTACCCTTTCTCCTACCCTCAAACCCAACTTTTCACTAACTTCCAAGATCAACAATTGGGAATTGGTTTTCTGGAAAACAGATCATCAAAACAATATTCTAAGTGAAACTAGGAACTCACTCTAAAATGCTGTTAATGGTCCATAGGACTGTCCAGGGTAACTATCACACTTCCATTTGATTAATGGACAGCTAAGTGTGTTTCTATCCAAAAACAGCACATTGACTTGGACATCTTGCCATGTGAGTGCAGAGCCCAAGCCCACAGCTTGTTAGATTTAGTCATTCAGAATTTCTACACTGAAAAATAAAAGAAAGAAAGAAAAAATCCTGTCTCACAACCACTTCTTGCCTCAAAAAAAACACAAAAACTATATTTGGATTTTACACCTTAGATAATGACATCTCTCTTCCAAAAACTGAAAGTGTAAAAGATTTGGTTCTATTATTCATCAGCTTGTTTCAAAAAATGTATTTGAACTTGTATTTGTAGCCTCATGCAAATATAAATATCATGCAGCAAGAATACACAGTGTGCCTTAAAGTGCCTGTATTTCATTCCAAGAGTCTGCAGAAAATGTTAGAAGTGGGCAATGGAAATATCACAGAGCCTAATTCAATTTATGATTCACCCCTCGAAGAGTGAGCAGACCAGGAAATTTGTACGTTTCTTTAGAAGTGAGCCTCATCTGAGAACAGCACTAGGTGTGAAACTGAGAGTGAGGTCTCAGAGTAATGCGGTTGACAGTGGAATGCGAATTAATGTCATTTAGGTTATTTTTCACCATGCTCACAGAGTCTTCAGAACTACCAAAAAACTCATAATAGAATTCCCACCAAAAATAAAGCTGACCTTCAGCCCATGGCATTCAGAGTTGACTACCCTGACTCTAAATATTATATGGGCTGCAAAACACACAGTAACTTTCCAGTAATCAGCTATGATCCCAGCAGAAGTTGAAGTAAGCGCCGAGCAATTAAGTCTCAGCATTTATGTTAAACTTGAATGAAAGCTTATGCCTTGAGAGATTACTTGACTTCAAGAACAACACTGTATTTCAATAAAACTGAACACAGTTGAGAAAAAGCATGTGAGGTACAGTATTTGAAAAGCTGAATGAGTTAATGTGTCTGAGTTATTTATCTCTGGATTTTATGAGATTAAAGTAATCAATCAAAGAGTATTTTCATAATGGAACAAAGAAGCAGTGGATAACTTTGAAGAGACTTATCGATTGCAGACTTACCGATTTACAAGAGAATGTACTAATAAACCCCACAATATTGTTACACTATTTAATCAGATTTACTTAAAATTAATCTCTTCAGTTTCCCCATCTTTTTGTCATGGAATAGCTTTTTCATTTGTTTGTTTGTTTCAAAATCACTTTTCTATTGGATTAATTGCTTAATTTTAAGAATTTAATAAAAGTTAATTTTTATAAATTTATTTTTTCATACATTTTGCAATATACTTGGGGAAGCGGAATAAAAATGGGATTGTAGAGGACTACTATAGTTAGTAAACTTCTTTTCAGAGCAAACATTACTATTTAAAGGTTAACACATGAAATTGCAGGAGAGGAGTCACAGGAATAAACTCAGAAATTTGTAGTAGGCATAGTGATATTCGCCCAAAATGACTTGCTAGTTTTGAGAAATAATTTATTTCCATTTAGTTCAAACAAAGTATAAGGGACAAGAAACAAACCTACTTGGCTAGGAGAAAGCAGAAAAAATTAATACACCCAGAGACTGAATGATGAAACAATGTTTCCTATGATAACACTTTTTTCCAAAAGAATATGAGAATGTTTATAATGATAACCATACTTCAAAAGTCCTTTATGTAGCACTCTGAGAGGCTGAGGCAGGAGGACCGCAAGCTCAAGCCCAGCCTGGGGAACTTAGCATTCAGTGAGATTCTGTCTCATAACAAGAAATTTTTAAAAAACTGCAGCTTAGTTCCATGTGAAGGCCCTGGATTCAACCTCCAATAACACCAAAATGTAAAAATACAAAAACAAAAGAAAGAATGAAACGCTTTTACCTATGCGGAAGTAACTACACTCAAATTAAGTATATCATCAAGTATGTGTCTTAATTTCTAACAAAATCTGAATATTTTTAAGCAGACTCATTCTTTGTTGGTATTCAGCAAAAAACAAGAAAAATACATAAATTTAAACGTGTATTTATGTTGGCCAGCGTGATTGCCTGTAGTGCTCTTTTGTTTTTATCTGGTTATGTATTGCTTTGTTTTGTTTGAGTTTATTGTCTGTAAATGTATGAACGACCATTGTGAGGAAAGCAAGAGACACTGGGGTAACCATAGTTAATCTCCTGTTGTTATGTTTTGAAGACTTGTGTAGCTTTCTGTGTTCTGTTTTGAAATGCTGTATTGTGTTTGACTCTATTCTGTTTTCTTTTGTTGTTTTTTTTTTGTTCTGTTTTGTTTTCTTCTATTCTCTTTAAAAATAAATAAAAAAATTTTAAAAAACAGATAATATGAAATAGTCCAATTTACTCTTTTAAAACTCCCAAATTCATCAATATCAAATTCATCACTATCAAATTGAAGAATAAAATAGTCTTAGAACTTACTAAAAGGTCACACAAGCCATTGGGTTTAGCTAGTACATCAGGAAAAAAAAAAGGAAATCCTCACCTTTCCCTCTCAATAAATAAATATTTTAACATTGCTTTAGAACATCTTAGCAAATAAATATAATGTGATATGGAAAAGATTTGAGCCCCTGGCATTTCAATAACTTTACACATATCATGACTGGAGATTTATGTACTATTACATATTTTATCCAGATTCTGACATATTTCAGTTCCCAAATCAATGAGTGATAATGGACTCTTTAGAACATGTATTTGGTTATCTTTTCCTACTTACAAGTAAATGCTTCCAGTCAAAAACAGCACCATTCCTATCCTTATTCTATTAGCATTACCACCTTCCTCCTTATTTTCTAGGCCAAAATTACCCAAGCATTTTTAACTCCAAATTCATTTTTATTCATTTAATTCATGCAATAATTTCCAAAGTCCATAAATTTTACTTTGAAGAGTCTGTTTCCACCTTTCCATTCTGATTTCTATTGCTTTAGGTGAGGAGCCTAAAAATCTCCCTTCCAGACTCACTGATGCTTTTCCAACTTGTCTTTTCCATCAGTGCCTTGGTTTTTAAAGACATTCTGTAACTTGCTGTGAATTAATTTTCCTTCAGTATAATTTTTGTCATATCACTTGTGGGTTTGGTAACTTGGAGATATTCTGACTTTGAACTGAAGGCTTCTTTCCTTTGTGACACAGGATGTGTGCCATTCTCTGGTCTCAGTTTCAAGTATAAAAATGCAGGTGGTAGACTAGACAATCTCACTGTATCATAACAAGCTCAGATTATAATATCCTAAGTACTTTCTGGTCCTTCTATCATATACCACAGTAGTTCCTAAATGGAGCTGCGTGTCGCTTCTCCTGCTATAGTACCATTTGCATTTGCCTCCTCCAAGACACTCATCTTTCCCTACCCTTCCTGTGTCCTTAGAAGATGACATCTACACAGAGTGCCACCTGGGCCCCCTTGTCCTCTGGCCTCTCGTATTTTATTTTCCTGAATCTTTCCCTATTGAGGAATCATATACTTGACAGTAGTTCTTTCCTCTGTGACTTAAGCTCCTACCAGGAGTCCTAATTGATTGCAGATGTTACTAATTTCTGTCCACTTTCTCCTTCAAAGTAGGCTTATTGGATTATCCTCCTTCACAGTTTTGTATTTAGTCCCTTAATTAAAGGCTCTTCCCTTGGGTTTCTTGCTGGAAGCCTGACTGATAGATCTGATGAAATGTTTTTTTATAAAATAGCTATGCTCAGAACTCACTCCAGAACACTAAAACTAAAATCATAAGTGTGGGGCTTCAGGAGAAATACTTTATAAATGTTCCTGGTAAAGTCTAAAGTCTAAACACTTCCCACTCAAGGATATGTGCAAACTGATATGAACCTAGTTGACCAAGTCACACAATACTATAGAAAAATAAATTGTCTTACAACTCTGCCTAGATGCTGAAAAAGCACCCCTGAAATGTATTCCTAATCCAAGTTAAGAGGAACTGTTGAGGCAAAGACTTATGGAAAGAAATGTTTTAAGAGTTAATGAAAGCCATGAAAAAGAGAACATCTTTCAAGCTATCACGTACTTCTTAGGCATCTCTCATGCCCTAAAATTGCAAGTACTCTCAAAGCACAACTTACACAATTTCCCATTGGTTATTGGCTGCTTATCATTTGACTAACTACTGTGAATTTTCCACATGCTTCCATTACCAGTAGTACAAGTGCTAACAACAAGAGAAATGGGCTAATAAGTCAAAAACCAAAGTAAATAGAAGAAACACCAGTTTTGTTCAAGTACATAGGAACTCATGACATTTGGGATGAATGCATGGTGGTTAGCACCTTTCATTATTTATGGAGCTGGGGTTTTGGGATGCTTAACTGCCTGGCAGATAACTTCTTCCCTTGTACCTGGTTCAACTCCTCTGATCTAAGCTAGAAGGTTGCTCTTCACTGTAGTTGGGAAGCAGTTTCAAATCAGCAAGCCAACCAATTCTTCTAAAGTGAAAACCATTTATTTGGTAGTTACAATACCAACTACAAGCAAACAAGGCAGAATAAATTTGATGTCTGGAACTGGTCATTAAAATGTGTTTACTGGATGTGGTCTTTAGTGGATTCGGAAGTATCACTGATGAAATGATACATGTGCAGTTGTGGGATTTGTATCACTTATTGACCCGAGATTTGTATACAATAGATGTCTGAAGATTGGATGTTTGTTTGCAATTTGTTCTGGTATCAATATCTCTACCTGCACTGGGTGTAGGGTGGGGGCAAGAAAATATGAGGGTAATTAGAGCCCTGAGTAATTTTCCAGAATTCCACCAACAAATACCACCTTTGTTTTTTACTGTTCACAAATACAACATTATTTTGACTGAAGAGCTGAGTTACTTTAATTTCAAAACCTAAAGCAATAGGTGAGTATATATCAGTTTTAGTTATGGCATTTTCCTAAAGTCAAATTACTTTAGTTAGTAGGATATTTTCTAGAAAAATCAAATCTTGCATAGAGGAAAACAAGATGATAATGTTTATTTAAGCCTGGAATCTTTAACCTTAGGCAATCTGGTCAAGTGTAACAATGCAAAACGCTTCTCAGGAAAAGTTATTTTGACTCGAAAAGAATCTTTCCTTCAATATGAAATTTGTAGCTTTACATTTTTAGGATATATAGACTGCTTATCAACATAGCACCTAATGATGAGTTAGCCAGTGGCTTTGAAATGAGTAAACATCACTCTTTGACGACTTTGGTTCTAGTTTTAGCCAGATGTGAAGAAAGCTGTCTTCTCTGGCCAATTAGTTCCCAGGTCCAAACTATTAGTGTTTAAGAAAGGTTGTGTCCTGTGGAAACTTAGTCCTTCATGCTAGACTTGCTGTTTAATACACACAAAGATTGCAAAATCATGTAAAGGAGCAAAGAAAGAAAAGCCCTTCTCAGACCATCAGAATGTATGTTTATACTGCAATCAAGAAACAAGAGCCGCCTCAGAATGAAACAAAATCTCTGCAGGTATTGTGGGTCTTGGAAGGGACTGCATGACTATGTCATTAGAAAACCATACAATTTCTTTCACTCTTTGAATCCTTTAACGAAAAACTGACTTTTGGCAGAGAGCAGAAGAGTAGGTCTTCTAAACACTAAAAATTCTCTCAGAGGTCTTTCCAAGATGTTTTGGATGGCTCTCTGCCGCTCTCTCCCTGGCAGCCCACTCTTCTGTCAGTGTTTGCAGAAGGTCAATAAACCCTACACAGGCTGGAGCTGGGAGTGCCTGTGTGAAAAAACCTGCCGTTGTTGCGGTAAATGCAGTGTCCACAAATTCATTAGGAATGCATTTGTTCCTGGAAATGCTAGCTATTCCGGTAACCGGCTGCCGCCAATGTTTTTAACCATATTCTCCACTTTTGTGCAGACGTTTACAGGGCAGAAAACCAGTTCTCTGTTCTCACCGTCTGCATCAATTTGTAGTGTGTTACTTGATCAGCTCGTTTTACCTTTCGTCTACTATAAAAGGGCAGCGTGGGACACTGTAGTTATGTCTGGGGCCTTCTTATTAGACTTTATGATGAAAAGGGGCTCTCTGGGTAAAGGAAAACTCTGAATCTATTTATTCAGCTATAAAGAAAATAAGGGGCATCAGGAAGAGCTCAAAATTTATAGGTAGTGTGAAAATAGGTGGAAAATAACTTCTGCCTTCCAGATTTTCTCATACACAACAGTAGAAAAATTGTATTTTGCGATCCCACTAGCCCCTTGAGAATTATTTCACTGGGCATTTCTTCCTTCTTTTTTTCTATTTGAAAAAACAAGAGAATATTTCCATTTTTTCTCAACCACACTTTTGTAAGCTTACCTTCCTGCATGTCAGTGATACTGATACTACCTGGACTTTATAAGGAGAGATTGTAAAAGACAAAATGAAGCTTCGTGCTAAAACGACCGAAGTTTTACATGTATCCACCAAATCCAGACACTGCCACATTTTTCTCTTGATCTGACCACCATGCTTAGCAGAGAAAACACCAAACAAAAAGGGAATCACTGTTTTGTTTTTTTTTTTTCCCAGAAGAAAATTCTGGTCTGGTTTTCTTGCAGTAACGTCACCTTAAGAGGGTGACAATGTCGAACTTCCTGTGATAACAGTGGCTGACACAACATGGCCTCTGCTTCCTTGTAACTGGCACGTTAAAACTCCTGCAAAGTGCAAGACCCTCCTATCACGAATGGAACACATCTGTCCAGGAAATACACTTCACTGTGCCAAAATGCTTTTAGTGTATCTGCCCCCTGAGTGCCCTATCAAGCTCTGATTCCCTGTCAGCAAGTACCTTGTAATTCCTTTCCTTTTATGTTGATGAAAGTCTTGATCTATTATGCCAATATTGCCTACTATCCACAGCCTCCCAGAAACTATTACTCAGTAATGTGCATGGGAGATCACGCTCTGTTACTTAGACAACCAATCTCAGCTAAGAGCATCAACCCTTGCAGGAAAACAGTGACTAGAAGCTCGTACTTCCCAGTGTGGTTCAAGTTCTCCTTTGTAGGGGTGGAGTAAAAAGATCAATGAAGAAATTTAACAGGAGAGGAGCTAATGCACTGTTTTAGTCTGAGCCTGCAGGAGTGAGCCAGGCAAGGATGAGCCTCACTCTGTCTCCCCACCTGGGAGGACCTAACCCATGTCCACATTGGGCATGCCTGGAAGTCCCCTGGGTTTCTACTTAGAGTAGAAGTAGTAACGGAGTCTCAGAATGAAGCCTGGGCAGATTCAGCACTTATTCTTGAGAAAATCACAGGACCTCAGGTGGTCTCGAAGCTTTCAGTCACTCAGATGTTTGCAGGTGTATCATTCACAGTCTCTCTGAAAAGCGAGCTGAATTTCTTTCTCTCTCTGGCTTGCTTTCTCACTCTCGCTCTTGCTCTCCCTCTCTTCCTCTGGTACTAGGGTTTGAAACCAGGGCCTTCACAATAAGCTACATCCCTAGCTCTTTTTTATTTATTTGTTAGTTTTTTTTGAAAATTATTTTGGACAGGATCTCACTAAGTTGCTAAGTGGTCCAGGCTGGGCTCTACATTGAGGTCCTCCTGCCTCAGCCTTCTGAAGTGCTGGGATGACAGGTGTTTACCACCATGCCACCTGGGCAAGGTGAGTTCTAAAGAACAGAGCTCTAGGTTTAGGATAAGCAAGAGTCACAGGAAGGGACCAATATTAGAGAAATTATAAACTGCACTAATATTTTCCCAGAACACAGACTCAAACAGAATGAATCTGACTCAGCAGTTCACTTAGCTGGAAATCATTTGACCCACCATCTTTGATGTTTTGATAGCTTCTGGAGGAATCGAAGTGCCATTACACACTCGTACAGAACGTTTTTGCATGCTTAGACAGCCTCCACGATAGGTAGTAAAGTTACAGTGCGAGTGATAACTAACACATTCAGAACTGCTTAGCTTGTGCAGGCTACATCTAAGTACCTTAACAGTTGAAACAGGAAGATATCCCTATAATATCAACTTTAATGTCAGTAAACTGATTCAAAGCAGTTAAACAACTTGCTTCAAATTACAGCCAGGGATCTAGCTCAGTGGCGTAAGCACCTGCTTGGCAAGTGCAAGGTCCTGAGTTCGATCCCAGGGACAATAAATAAATTAATTAAATTAAATTAAATTAATTACAGACCTCTTAGAAGGCAGTGTAATTTCAAAAAGGCAACCAGTTTCCAGGTCCAGTTGGGTTCTCACATTCCAAGATCTCCAAGCACAAACAGAAACCCAGTTGTTATGTTGGGTGGATGGCGGGGAACCAGGTATTGAACTGCCGACCTCATGCTTGCCCAGCAGGCAGGTGCTGTGCTGCCAAGCTAGATCCCTGGCACACAGCTAGGTAAATGATGACTGAGATCGCTGAAAGGCAAGCGTAATGACAAAACCAGGAGTACAGTCCATCGATTTCCAAATCCCTGCCTTCTTGTAATTCTACTGTGAAACAAGTCCATTTTCCCCAGCTCTTGTACAACACAAACTGTGCTGCGCAGAATCCATCCCTGTGACTGTGGCCTCCAGTAACTCATTAATCTTCTGTCCTCGAAGTGCTTGATAAAGTTAAAATGAAGCCTTACGTTCCAAATTCCCCCAATCAATCCTGTATCTTATATCAAAAACCTACCCAAAAAAGGTGATGTGTTTGAAATCAGCATTTTTGTTTAGTCTGCATTATTTTTTTTCTCTTTAGATAAGATGGCACAATGAAGAAAACTGCTTTCCTGTAAAAGTCCTCAACAGTTGCCAAAGTTTCAAGTCAGTCCTCTGTGGCTGTCTCTCAATGAATAATACAGGATTTGCAAGAGACCTGTTAGCCTCCATATCCCAGACATCTCAAGAAAAGAATAATAAATCCCATGACATAGATATAATTCATATTTTCAATTCCATATTCATATGATTGTTTAATATTTATTGACAAGCACCATTTGTTGGAAGCCCAAGATGGCCAAACATTTCAAGTAATTTCCCTCAGCAGAAACGCTGGTTTATAAAAATAACTTGGCAAATAATTTGTAAGTGATGCTCCTAAGTAATCAGCATGCCATCTAAGGAAATGTTGGAGTTGGTATGCTATTTTAGAGAAGGAGCACACAAGTTTCCAATACAATTTATTATGAGACAAAGTCGTAGGTGGAAAAATCCTTAGTATTATTCTTCGGGTAGATCTAAGAGATAGAAAAGCACTTCATTTAAAACATGTCACTGCGGGAGTGACTTAATTATTCATTTTGGCTTCTGAATCCTGCGCTCAAATTTTGTAACCTTTTGGTTAAAAAAAACTTCCATTTACATTATTGCTTCAGTCTATTTTCAATAGATAGAAAAAGGAAGTTAACTGAAGAACTAAATTGATCCCTCTTTAACAAAGGAAAACATAATTCATTTTCTTCTTTAATGTGACTCTAATTCTTTCACCTACTTAATTCATTGAATGTAAATACATATTTATTTAGATATACAGTTTTGTAATATATATATGTATATACATATACATATACAGGTTCATGACTGTATTGAGACTACCAGTTCAAGCACTGCAATGCAAAGAAGTTTTAGTTCCAGACATTAAGAACTTAACAGTCAGTTTAGCTGGAAAAATGAGACATGTAAGCGTAGCTCTTAAAAGCAAGGATGGCATAATTAACAGTTGATAATATCAACTATATGTTTAAGGAGTTCAAAAGAAAGACTCATCACATCTATTTTGAGACACAGAAATCGAGGGAACGTATCTAAGAAGGGCTCCGGGTGATGGATAGCAGGAAACCAGGAAAGAAGTCCCAGGGAGGAGGAGAAGAGAACAAGGCAAATACACAAGGGAGAAACGACCTTCAAACCAGTGAGAAATCACTGATCGATAGGAAGAGAAAGGCTGAAGAAACCAAGTCAACAGAGAGGAGAGTGTCTTGAGGCATTAAGATGAGAAAAGTGAGTTGAAAATCAAAATAGGGAGCCAACTTATATATCCTAGCATAAGATAAAGACTGTTTGAAGAAGGCGGTTGTGTGAACAGAGTTGCCAGTTATGAAAATATGCCAAGTAGGTGGGTGAACCAGAGAAAACTCTAGAAATGATGAAGTCCAGTGAGGGTGTGTGTGGGTGTGTGCGTGTGTGTGTGTGTGTGTGAGATAAACTTGAGAAAGGAGGTACTAGAAGGAAAAGGGAGAAATGGGATAGGAGAGAAAGAATTGAGATTCATTGCTGATGATGATTTTCTATAGTTTGACATCTGATTAGATTTTTAAACCTGGATTGAGAGCTTTGAGTTTTCAAAGCTTCAGTGTTCAGACTTGATGAGTGGGAGGGGCACCCCAGGAGAACCTCTGGTGCGTGAGAAAGAAGAGCCTGGACTGCGCACCAGGCGGGTTAGCAAGTGCGAGCTGCTGAGCGCTTCCTTCCCCACCCACAGCAACTTCACAAAAGTAGACCTGTGGCTTGAAATCAAGAGAGCAGATGCATTTTCTACGACCAGGGCTATTACTAAAAATATTCTTTAGGGTTTTCTGTCCCAGATGAAAGTGCTGCTTGGGTAAATAGGACCTTTCAAGTTGAGGATGCTACTATTCTTACTTAGATGTGCTCTTATTTGAGAGTGAGACTTCCTGCCCTGTGAGTGTTCCCCTGATAACAGTCACACACCCCGATGACCTCTCACACAAATCGGACGGGGGAGTCTCAAAGGCAGGCCTGACGAGGCTCATGGTTTTCCAAATGAAGGGCGGGGAGGGGGCAGCATGATGCTGGGCCACTCTGTCCGGCAGCGTGGACAAAGCCAGCCGTCATGGCCTCTTACGCTGTCACTGCTGAGGGACTGACAGTCACTTGGCTCTGCCCTGTGCCCTCAGTGCAGGCGGTTTTCTAATCCGACAGATGTGGACTCTAACTTCACTTTCGTCCTGTTGTTCACAGATTCCTTCAGTCAAAGGCAAGCTCACCATTACTTTAGAAGTCTAGACTTCATCAGGTATGCCAAAGGCAGGAATTAAACTGTGCAGCCTCACTGATTTTCCTTTTGTTTTTAATTTTTAATGGACAAAAATTTTGTATATTTATGTGTCACAATTTGGAATAGCTAAATTAAGCTATTTAACATACACTTTTTTTCACACACATTTTGTGGGACAAGAACACCTACGATTCACTCTTCCCTATTTTTTGGTATGAAAATGCTGATATTAACACTAAGGTCAGAGAAAAAACCTTGAACTTCCTCTAGCCGAAATGAAGGTTAGGTCCCTTGAACAAGCTCTCACTAGTCTTCTGGCCTCCCAGTGCCTGGTAACCATCATTTTATTCCCTTTGTGAATCTAGTCACCCGTGCCAACATGAAAGAGTTGCAGAAAATTATGTTAACTGAAATAAACTACCCGCTGCATGACAAATACTGCATACTTCTGATGTGGAGTACAAAAGCCTTAAGTGTGAATTTTTGGCAACTACCAACATGGACATTGAGTCCCTCATTTGGAATCAGATGCTGAGCTATATTTCCATTTAGAGAAAACATTTTTGTCTACAACTTTGAGATGATATTTTCTTAGTTGCCCAATGAATTTTTAAGAAAATATAGGTTAGCTTGCGTTTTCTAAATATTAATTGTGTTTCCTTGCTTTATTACTTTCCCTTCTCCTCCCAGCACTCTTGTCTCCTCCCATCCCCACATCCCCTTCCTGAGTCCACAAAGTCTACCTCCCTGTTTCCTATCATCTACCTTTTATTTTACTCTTTTAAGTATGTAAATTTTTCTGTTTCTCATGTAAGAATAACCATGTAGTATTTAACCTTCCATATCTAATTTACAACCCTTAGAATTATGATCACAAGGTGAATTCATTTTCCTACAGTTGATTCAATTATATCCTTCTTTATGCCTGAGTACTACTCTATTGTGTACTTTATCTAAATATTTTTGACAGCTTGTAGCCAAACTTCTAAAGCTTCATTTATTTACACTGAGAAACTCCCACAAACTGAGGCATTGATCCCTAAAGAGATGCTCCTGGAGTTTTCTTGTTGTCTTGAAAGTATGTGGGAAAAAATGGCAAGTAGAAGGAAGAGTCAAAGCTGACCAGATATCATATGTCCAAAACTGATACTCTACTTTGAGTAGGCTGTGAATTAATAACATAGTGACAATCTCATCATTATTTTATTAGAATACAAAGATCAACCTCCTTTAAGTGCCTGCGTGGCAAGCGCGAGGTCATGAGTTCAATCCCCGGTGCCGCAAAAAAAAAAAAAATCAGCCTCCTTGTTTAAGAGTAAATATTCCCAGTCAGAGCTGAAATATTTAAAAGAAAGACTCAAGCCACTCTCAGCAAAAGAATGGTCATTATTCCCTCTTTGAAATTGAAAATAAAACAGAACTGGATCACTGCCCTGGCAATCAGATTCCTCAAACTTATTACTCTGATGCATTTTTTTCCATACTGAGATACCATGATCTGACAATACCCAAAGACCATGTTGTCATCTTTCATTATCGGTCATTGATGATCTTCTAATAAATAGATTTAACTGAAAACAAGTACAGAAATACTCTTTTTCTTCCTTATTTTACAAAGTGTTAGAGCTGCTGGTGTTAGATGATTTTAGGCTACAATTGGGTTACTCTGTTGTCCCTGTCTACTGTCTTTGACCATACTATGATAGATCTGTTTTACGTGCTCCTTGATAATAACTTAGGCACAAATCAGATTTCCGATTCCTTTCAGTTCCACAGATGAAGACGATCATGAGAGGACAAAGATGGAAAGATGCAGCAATACACCCACACAGATATTGAACTTTTAAAAGTGTAGTCACCACTAAGTAGATGTGTCAATCTTGTGTTCAATTCAGAGATCTTTTCCACACTCACATATGAAATAGCTTCTCTGCACAAATAAGAATGTTTAAACCAGGGTCCTGAACTATCCAGGGCCCCTTACAAATCCGGTACCTAATGTTGCATGTGTAATTTTGTATTCTAATTTTGAAGAGCGTTCTCCAAATTACAAAAAGCCTTATAAAACCCAGAGATGCTTGGGCCTGGTCAGTGCCTAGAAGGGCGTGTTGCAAGGAGTGGAGATGATAACCTGTGCTCTGTCTCTTTTTCCTCTCCTTTTTATCTCCACCTGCCCTCTGCTCCAGAGCTAGAGCAGCAGAGGGAGGCTCAGAGGAAAGGAGAGATTGTTCTCCACTCAACAGCAACTGTTTACGCGGCTGTCATGTGCACACCCACTGCCTGACAAAGACCTAAAGGTTTGCTCCTCTTGGTGTAGAGCTCCCAGCCATAGGCAATGCTCTATCTAAATGCACGAAGATGGCTGCTAACAAATCATCCTCCCTGGGTCCCTGGCCCCTAAAATTCACCCCACAGTCTTCAGAGAGATGCACCGTAGTGCACTTTATTCAAACGCTGGAAAGGGCAGCTCACCGACTATTTTCTCTGCACCATCTCTGGGCTAGCAAGTGCTGCCCCATTATTCCTTAATGGAAATTCAAAATATTATTTGTGATTAACAGCACAGTCTTTAAAACAAGCAGCAAACAGCACACTTAGTACCTGACTTGTAGGGGCAAGGAGCAAAACTAGACAAGTACAAACAGTGTTCATGACTACAGCATTAGGCAATTTGGACAATATGGGGAATCTCACATTTTCTAGACAACTCGTTCTCTGCACTTATTTTAAGGAGAGATTCTTCCAAAGTCATCTATTGGCAAGTAATTTGTCCAGGTATTTTGTTGAAAACCTACTAGGTAAATTAGATACCAACTTTTTGACATTGTGTGAACTCAGTTCAAATAAATGTATCAAGAGTGCTATCTGTGTGCCTTATCACACTCTCTCTTATACTGCTAATGGCACAGGTTCATTAACTTTTTTAATGGAATAAATGCATAAATCAATCAATCAATTAATTAATTAAAAGTACATTTTCTCTCAATCTAATCATTACCCATGACAAACCATAATCTGAGTCAGTAAAGTAGTCAGAAGGAGCATTATAATCGGTAAGTACATTTATTTCTTGTTACGCTTGTCATGGTGGATAGGAGTTATGTACATATTTCATCTAATTCTCAGCTTCCTCTGGGGCTTGTAACATGGTGCGGCAATCATGTTTATCTTCTCTCCAAGGAGACTAATAACATTCTTGGACAAGGTGCCAGAGCAAAGAAAACACTTCTACTATCGACTGAAGAGTGAGTCCTTTTCAACATAAATGAACTTACACATAACCATAAGTATCCATGTTTCCCTTTTTTGGGGACCCGTTGTATACCCCAGCACAGATAGATCAACAACATTTTTATTAAAAGTCCAAAAATTAAAATAGTGGTTCCTCTCTCTGAAAGTTATTGCTAGGCTTAAACTTAGTTGCTCACTTTCAATTTAGAAATTATTTGTCTATTTGTTTTTAAAAACATAATAAAAATTTTAAAATGTTTTACTGTTTTCCTTGAGGAATATAATGAAGAAAGACAAAGAGAAAAGTGTGATCAGATTGAAATCTGTAATACCTGTCCTGACCATTTTGGTAGGTTTTTCTTTATTTTTAACATATTATTAGAATCATAATTCTTTTAAGTGGGACTTTTTTGAAAATGTGATTCTAGTGCCACACAGATAAAACTTATGCTATTATATGCTTTACATTTTAAAGTGCACTTTATGTTGACAGTATCCCCAATATGAAATAGGATGGGGCAAAATAAGTAAGTTCACCTGCAGGAGCAATAAAGCTTACCTCTGGCTGAGTATTACAGGTGAGTACTCGGCCTTTCCGGCCTCTTCTGTTCTTGCTGTGAGTTGAGAGTTTGCTCCGGGTGACACAGGTCATTAGCATGGCAGCTCTGTGGCAGTGACTCTGTCCTTGGTTTTCACTGCCTGAGTTACGATAGGAAGCTCTCAATGCCTCTCCTTCCCTCCTGACGGCTTCCCAAGGCTGCACCACCCCAGAGAGCTACAGATAGGGCTCCCAGCCTGGCCGTTCACGTAAACCACGTTGTTTTTAATCTCATAAGCATCTTGACCACTGGTTACCTCCCTGACATTATACTCATGGGAAGAAATAAGAAAAAACTTGACAATTTTTTTTCTTTTCTTTTGTGATTTATCGAGGTTGCATTCAAACTATTACTGATTTAATTCAAGTAGAAAAACAAAACCCATGGAATATTCAAGGTGAAAGGAGTGTGTTTTAGGGTTTTATTTTTTTTAAACCTCTTTAAAATTTAAAATTTAAATTTTAAATTTCTAAATGCATTCATTTTCCACTTTACTTAGCATTTACTAACTTACAGGAGAGAAGGAAACCCCAAGGGTTTTTAATGAGACCAAGAATGTACTTGATAATGTGAAGGTTTCCACAACCAAATCTGCTAGCCTCATCATATACAGCGGCAATATCATAAGCTTAAGATATCATGAAGATTTTAATAACTAGAGCCATATCCTCTTGTAAATACCCACAAGCAATGTAAACTGTATTATGAGGAAAGCACTTGAGGTTGTTTCTAAAAGTTTCCCTGTCTGCTGCGGATACGGCTCTGCAGCGCAGTGCCTGCCTGGCAAGTACAATGCCCTGAGTTTGATTCCTGGTACAAAAAAAAGAAAAAAGAAAAGAAAATGTTTCCCTGTTAGATCCAAGTCTCTTGCCAGGGAATAGCACCCCTCCTCAATGTCTGTAGTTCACCAAACACATTAAACTGACTTTCTCATGGTGTGAGCAAGATTTCCTTCACCGTGACAAGTATGATTTTGAAACCAAGAAACTTTAGTTTGTGCTTCAAGAAAAATTATTTATAGGAGATGGTGGGAGGGGGTGGAGAAAGGAGCCCTACTTTGCCCAAGAAGGAGGCAAACCTTGCCCGAGGCAGCCTTGTGACACTGCCAGTGTAAGAGCGTTGTGAAATCCTGAGCGTGTGTTTTTGTGGTGATGTCCGAAAGCGCTGGTTCCTGCACTGATGCCTTCCTAGCACGCCTGTCTATTTCCGGAGCCACTTCCTCAAAACTGCTGATGAAAGCCAGGCAGGCAGCGGGCCAGGGGAGAGGTCTCCAATGGATTCTTCTATCGTTTTCCCCAATGCATTGCTTCGTCCTTTTCAATTCTTAAGAAATAAAGTATAATTCTGCCTTTTCCTCGTTAAAACAATGTACTATATTTTTAAAGATTATTTAAGCTTCTGTTCGTAGGGTGTCCATTTCTTCAGTTCTCTAACCTTAGGTATAAAATCACAGATCATTAAAGTGCATTTTGCAAATAACTAACTCACAGGAACTGAGGGAAATCAGGACAAGACTAATAGTAGCCAAGCCCTAAATAAGACTTTCAAGCAAAAATAGAAAATATGACTCAGAATACAGTACTAGTTCTTCATCTTACAGATGTTCCCAGGCATCTGAGTCAGCGTGGGCTATGATACTGGTAAGTGGGCTAAATGAGCAAAAATTAGGAGAGAATGATAGGATTTTCTTTCTTTCCAGACTCTCTGTTGGACTGTTACTTCACATTAGCTCATATTTTACAGAATGTATGGAAAACTCTGCCCACTCATTGCTTAGGTACCTAAATAGCAAGTTTTCAATGAGCTTTAAGTTAGTAATAGAATTGCCTCTTTTTCTCATGACATCCTAGCTTTACAAAACACAGCTTAGGAAGCAGGTGCCTGGCTTATTTGCAGAGGGATCACTTCATTAAACAAAACTCACCAATGATTTTTGTCTGGACACTCCATTCATAGGGGCCAACCGAACAGATAGATAAAAGTCCTGCATCTCTGACCATAGGGGGTACAAGACAGAAATGCTGTCACGATATTTATATGCCACCTACTCAGAAAACCAATTGAGAAACTCCATATGGACTCATTTGCCACTAGTCCACAGGATTGAAGTTTCTTAGCTGGTTTAAATTGGGAATTTGGGGTGAGCATAAAACTTTGCAGACATTTGTTTTCATCATTCCAGGCAGGTTAATTTCACATTTTTTGTTCAACCTACCCAATTCTCTTTCAGTTAACACATTGGGCAAGGAAAATGCATTCTTAGAAAGTATTAAAGAAATGAGGGACAGGTATGATAGGGAAAAACACCCAGCATTGTTAAATATATCTAAAATGCACTAAAGAGGGAAAGGAATCTATTGTCTGGTTCAAGTCAACAAGAAAAAACAGTTCACCTACAGAGTGATAGATGGCTGATTTGAATTATCTTAGAGGAGTGAAACACCTTCCTCTCACTTCTCAGCCTTGGGCAAATGGCAGGTGGTAGAAGTCCAGTTCCCCAGTAAGTTCCTGTAAACAAAACTACTTATTTATAGAAAGCTTCTCAGTACTGTTTTCAGGAGCTCAGTCAGAATGCAACTTAGAACCACCTACCAACTGCAAAGAAAGACATAAAATCCCATTTTCATGATTTGAATTTTCAGCTAGAATTAGGTCATCTGATACTCTATGGATTTGGAGGGCCCTCAAAATTATGATTGGCAATGGATTTAAAGAAGTATAGAAATAAGCCTATAAGCTCCTGCTTTGCAACAGCAACAACAACAAAAAAATGGGCTGACATCATAGAAATCTCCAGCAGACCTAAGCAGAATGTGATGTACCTACTTCTCCTTTCTGTTCTTTCTTTTTTCCAGAGGGCATTCATGGCACAAAGCATTGATGGCTGCATATTTGAGCCTTTGAATACAGACACAACTTAGATAACTGAGTTTTTGAAATATTGAAAATTCCTCCAAAATATTTGCCTTTTTTTATTTCTATAAGAAAAGTAAAATAACAATAATATCAATGGTAGTATCTTCCTTTAAAAACACATTTCAGTATACTTTCATTTGTTCTCATAATTTTCCTTATGTGTTGTACATATTAAATCAGCATACATCAGAAGGTAACTCTTTTAACTGTTTTAATGTAGATTTAAGTTACTCAGAGAAAATTGAAGGATAGAATATAGGTGCTTCAAGGATGAATATGGCAGTTTTTAATGCAAACACTTGACACTTTAAAAATCACAACATAGCTTTAATGCTAGATAAAATCATTTCATATATTCACCAACTTGTATTTTTTTAAATTTTATTTTAAAGAGAATAAAACCAAACAAAATAAAACGGAATAAAGCCAATCAGAACAGAACAATGAAAGTGATACAGGATTTTAAAACCAGACAATAAGAAATTGACAATGGCTACCATAATATATCTTTTTATCTTCAAAATAGCTGCCCATACCATCATACATAATAAAATCAAACAAAACAAGACAGAATAAAACCAAACCTAACAAAACAATGAAAAATGATACAGGAATTCAAAACAAGATAATAGGAAACTAACAATGGTTACTACCTTCCCTTTTTAGATGATTC
>RJWT010008009.1:0-26841 GCA_004365215.1 Cuniculus paca
GTTTTGTGAAATTTCAGTAAGATACAGATCTTATTTGAGAAGCATCCAGGGCATTGGAAGAGCCCATGTTCCAGAAAAACTGGCCCAAGGTTCTGTGAGACAAATTGGTCTAGGACTGCACACAGTGCAAAACTTGGGGGCTTTTCTCACAGAAGCTGGGTGACTGCAAGATCAGTGATATCTCTGCAATTTGGGTCAGAAAGAGGGGTGTCTTTGTAGCTTAGAACCAAAGTGACTTCACCATGGAATTGCCTGGTTTATTTGAAGGTCTCTATGGAGGAATCAGGCATGACCCTGCACTGGGCTCCGTGTAGTCCCCACTGGTTTTGTCTGCTACAGTTTGCTGGAAAACTATCCTGGAAAAAAGCAGACCGGGGTTACTGTGGGACATCACGGTTAAGACTCAAGATGGCTGTGGTCATGTCAAGCTGAATCCATGCAGCCCCACAAGGAAATAAGGCCGGGGAAGAGTCCACTGTGCCATGGCCCAAATTCAAAGAGGCAGCCCTGGTCCTTCTCAAGAAAGAGCCTTACTAAAGGCCCCTCTGGTGCTTTTTGGAGACCAGTACATCCTTTTCCTTTGTGACTATCCCAGCTCTGAGATACATGCAATGCACCCCCATTTCACAGGCTGACAGTCACCTACCAAGGCTCGGGAAGTTGAAGAGGACACCCAAGGAACACAGCAGGGACAAGGGGTGGCATCCTGAGCTCAAAGTGCTTTGAACAAACCCAGAATTCCCAGCACCCCCTGTGTCCTAACTCTTCGCTCAAGCCCCACCAAATACTACGGTTTCAGGATTTAGATGAGGATCTCAGGTTTGGGCACTGTGAGAAGAGAGGCTATTTTGTGTTTGCAGTGTTTCTTTCTAAAAACCTTTTTACTGAATGTTCATCATTTTTAACTCCTGGAGCTGGGATGAGGTCTCTTCTTAAACAGCGAGGAAGACAAATGAATGTGAAAAAACATGCTCCCCCAGACCAAGTGGCCAGGGAAAGAGAAAACACAGCTCTCCCTGGGTTTGCATAAACCGCAGATGCAGGAAAGGAAAGGAAGTCAAGGGAGGGAGGAAAGGGGGAAAAAAATAACTTTACAAATTGTACCAAAGTAGAAAATACTGCAGAGGACACTGGCGGTTTGGGGCTGTCACAGCGAATAACTTTCTGTTCTATATTAATGTTCTCTGCTCTCTCTCTCCCTCTAATGACTAATCTTGTTTTTCTAGTGGATGCTTTTTCCAATATACCCTACTTCGGTCTGTTTTCTGTTTGCACATATTGATGGCTCCTCAGGTTTTTATGAGCTGCCCGTCCCAGGACTCTCTGCACCGGGCTCGTGGCTGCATCCTCAGCTCAGCTGCATCCTTATGGCCACTGCTGTGTCCCCAGCAAGCAGCTGTGACCCCAGGCAGCACATGACCGCTTTGAGTCTTGGTCTTTGTCAGTTCTAGCTGCTCTAACAAACTGACCCAGACTGGGAGCCTACAGGACAGGCGTTTCTTCCCACAGGAAGCTGGGAAGTCTATCTCCAAATACCATCTCCTTGTGGGTAGGATTGCAACAAGCATTTGTCCAATGGACTCAGACTCCCTGAAATAAAGAAAGGGAACTAGAAGGATTCCGTAACCAATCCACTGCAAAAGATTATTTTGCAAAATTATCTGAGGAACCAAGGAAACTCAGGTGCCAATGGTGGGTTTTAGGATTAAGACTTGGTGGCCTCCCAAAAGGACACTTAGCCATTCCCTCTCCTGCAGTTTAGGTGCACCTGTCACCTATTTCTCAGGGATGCATTCGAGTCCCTAGGGAGGATGCCACCCAGAGCCTGCATCCCTGGAGTCACCGGCCCAGCCTCTGCCTCTTGGGAGCCCTGAGATCTGCATCCAGGGCTGGCCTCCTTCTCCTCTGAGAGATGAGTGTGTCTCCAGGGAACCTACCAATGCCTGTTCCTTCAAGAAACTCATAAGCCTGTGGGTCTGGGGAGGTCTGAGCCTCAGACAAGGGCTGGGGGCATCTGGTTTATTTGTGAGTAGGGAGCTAGGTATGGGTGTAAGTGGCTCTGTGCCCAGGACCCTGGCACCCACGGGTGGTGGACAGTAGGGCAGCTTCATCCTGGGACCAATGCCTGAGAGACAGGAGGATCTGAGGCTTGCTGCAGAGGCAGGAGGCAGGCCAGGAAGTGAGAGGAACTGTTGGGTTGCATGGGCCGTAGGCAGCTAAGGAGGACAGATGGTGTCTGTGTCTGATGGGGCTGGTGAGCCTGGTTTGGGGGTTAATGGGCCTCCCAGCCTGGGTGTGGCTTCCTGTTCTGGGGCCCAGGCTGCACCTCTCTGCATGCAGGTGTGATGGCACAGGACTCTACTGGGCTCCCTGGGTACCCTCCATCCTCTCCCTGTGGGGCTGAGAGGCTGGCAGAGGCTCAGGTAGGTCCAATACATATTTAACTCACACCATGAAGGGCAGGAGGTGGGAGCACCCAACGTGCCTCACTGGAAGCTCCTTGGACCAGGAGCCCCTTATTTCTGGCACCAAGTAGCAGAACACAGAGCCCAGGTACCAGGGCCTCCTCAGCTCCATTTGGACCCTAATTCCAGCTCTGGCCAACTGTGTGAGCAGAAGCAATTCACACACCTTCTCTGCGCCTCCAGAGAATTCTGTGTGAATGAGAGTGGGAGCCTGTTTCCTGCAGGATCGTCATGAGGTGTGGGCCCCCAGGAGCAAATATCAGCTGGAGTTAAAACGTGCACACAACTAGCACCCAATAGCTATGTTCATTCCCACACAACCATGAAAGTTATGAGTTCTCAATGGTACTGTTGGATCCCACCCAAAACTGGAATGGAATCTTTCATGAAGACATTTCTGGCCCACCCTCCATCCTCTGGGAGATACAGTCAGACCTATGATGCATTGTGTCCTTCTCCCCAGCCTCAGAGGCGGTATCCAGGAAGAATGGGCATGGAGGTGGGGTTCCCGCTTGGTCTCTGAGACATGAAGGCTGGTGGCTTAGTGTCCTCCACCTCCTGGCCACTCAGACAATAGCTGGCCTCCAGGAGTGACCGAGACTGTCCCCTGCCCATGTGTTGTACAAAGCTGGGGACACCCAGGGTAACAGAGCCTTGGCCTTGCTCCTGTCTCTGGGTAAATATAAGGAGAACACAAACACGTCTTGTGCTCTCTGTGACTTGGACCAAGACAGCTCACAGCCTCATCCTCTAGGAAGCCTTCCTGGATTTCCTCCCCGGACAGCCTTGCTGTCTGCTGACACTCTGAGGTCTTTATTTGTTTCTCCTTAACAGCATCAAGAACTTCCTGCCTCCCATCAAGGCTGGATACATGTCCTACCAACGACAAATGAAAGCTTTAGGCTCCTGCGCAAGGGTCACGCGAAGTGTCAACCACGGGGCGTTTCCCTTCCTGCCTCTCCTGACCTGTGTAGGGTCATCTGGCTTCTATTGGATGGCTTTCTAAGTTAAAAAAAAAAAAAAAGTCAGTCACTAGCATGCATTTTGCCTTTTTTCTTTATGTTATGCGATGCCGGGCTTGAATGCAAAGGTAAGAGCATGTGGCTCACAGGCAGGATCACCAGAGTTACCCCACCCATGTTTCCTAGCTCGTGTGCACTGTGGTACAGACTGGCCAGCTTTGTGGGTGTGTGACCCCTACAGTAAGTGCTGTGTGCAAGCCAGTGGCAAGGAGAAGTGGCCTTTAGGAGCATCGGCCTTTAGGAGCATCCCAAGTATTTCCTTTGTTCGCTCAGTGTGGCAGTGTTCTCCATTCTGTTCAATTTCACTTAAAAATACAAGATTGAAGATAAAAGTATGAATAATTTCATGACAGTGACAGTGAGCATTCCACCCACCACAGGCACTTCTGAGAATGAGGCCCTTGTGACAGGACTGTCACGTGCCCAGGAAGTCCTGCTTCCTGCCTCGGCTGCTGCCTGAGATGTGGCTCCTTCACCGCTGGATGGTGGGCTCCAAGGGAAGGTGTCCCAGTGTGTGCTGAATGATGACAGATGATTCACAGAGGGACAGTGGGAACACGGGTTCCAGGTCAGGATGCTTCCCAGGGAAGCTGGTTTGCATCCTCCTCCTCCAGCTGTGTTAAAAAGCAGAGGCCACCAGGTTGTAATGACGCCCACTCTTCCCAGAGGAGGCCCGGAGATCTTTCTGAAAGCCCTGCTTTTGCAATCCGAGTCTTAGAAGGAAATGTCCCTTGTCCCTGCAGAGATGTGCACTGTTCCCAGGAGCGCTTCTGGAGCCCAACCGGATATGATTCATCCACTCAGCAAGGAAGTACTTGCTAAGTGAGGGGGAGACAAATGCACAAGGCACATCGCAAGGCAGGAAGGAGGAGAGAACGCAGGGAAGAGAACTGAGAGGGTGTGGTGTCTGAGGCGCTGCTAACTCGGTTGAAGATGCTGTAGCCAAGTCCCAGGACCTGGTGATTTGAGCAGAAGTTCGTGGTCTCCTAGTTCTGAAGGTCCTGGAGTCCAGAAAGCCCTGCCCTGGAAGGCCCCTGGAAACATCCTTCCCGTACCTTGCAGCTTCTGAGGCCCCAGTCACTCCCCCTCTGGTCGCTGCACCCCTCCATTCTCTTTCTCTGTTGTCCTAAGGCCACCTTTCCTATGCATGTCTCTGTCCTTTCTCACAAGGACATCTGTCCTACGGGACCAGGGCCCACCTGCATGGTCTCCTTTTACCTGAACCCATCTGCAGAGACCCTGTTTCCAAATAGGGTCAGATTCTCAAGGAGCCAGAGATAAGATTTCCACGTGCCTTTCGGGGGACACAGCCAGCACTGCCGGGGAGGAGCAGTGCGATTTGTGGAAAGCTCACAAGGTCTCGTGGGCCCAGGCGGCCCACACGTCGGTCCCACACAGCCCCTTCCCTCCCACCTGGGGCTGCAGAGAGCCGGCTGCTCTGGCCATGACCCTGACTTCTCTCCTTGCTGGCTGCCGGGTTGCAGCGGGGAGGTAATTACTCGGTTTTGTGCACTCCGAACAGGAAGAGTATGCTGCCATCAAAGCTCAGACGGCCCTGGTCTCCCGGGAATCCCACGGTCGCACAGCTTCTGCATCCTCAATTCCAGTTTCCAACTTCTAATGCTGTTGGTCGGTTATTCCCTGATGGCTGAATCCTCCCGCTTCTTCCTCACTGGAAGTCTTTAGATGTTGGAATTAATCTTGTTTTGGTATTCATCGGAAACGTACTCGAGATTTTTCTTGGTTTTGTTTTTCCAAAGGGCTAAGGAAATTAACTTGTATAAACAATGACGTTGTGTGTCTCTCATTATCCATTCTTTCTGTACCTGTACCAGAAGCAGCTAGGTTTTGTGCTTTTGAAACAATAACCAGAGCACAATAAATTTTTGCTTGAGGTTACTGCCTTAGACAGATGCTCAGCACTTTCTCATCATTCAGCAAAAGAACAATAGATGTAGGATTCTTTTCTTTGCTACCAAAGCTTACTGTCTTTGTGTTTAATTAACTATTCTGCTTTTAGTCAGTAAATCAAGCAGCAACGGCCCTGGTTCTTAATGCTGCAAAAGGACCCATGGGTAAAATCTTGTGCTTCAAATTTCACTAAGCCGCTCAATCCAAACTGGGTCTAATGAAAGGAGCAAAAGCTAGGAGCAGAGAGGCCCGATTGGATGCGTCCATCTGTCCTTTAATCGCCAGGCGACCCAGGGGATCTTGTAACCTGCCCAGGTCCTCACTTCCTCCTCTGTGAATAGGACCATGGCACCTTCTCTCTGCTTAATTTGCAGAGTCACTGGGAGAAGGCAGCGAGGAAATTAATGTAAAGCCACTGTGAGAGAGATAAGGAGCTCTCCCCAAATGAGGGTTTCAGTCAGCCCCATACATCTTGCCCGAATTCATTAACTGCAAATCAAGGGCAAGGGAGTTAAACCAGGCCAGACGGCACTGGGTACCAATGCCTGAGGGTCATGGGATGTATTTCTTTCTGTCTGCAGCATGACTTTCAAAAGTTGTCCTTCTCACCAAGGACCAGGGAACTGTCAGAGCCATGTGCTTCATGGGTCAGCAGTGGACCCCTGGGGAGGTGGCCTTAATGCAGCTACCGTGTCTTACACCAATATCCCCTCCAATTCAGGGCTCTGCAGAGGGAGAAATGCACATCGGGCCTGGACAGAGATGCCAGGAGGGTAGAAAAGTGGGCATTGTGTGGTGTGAAATGAGCACTGAAACAACAGTGCTGAGGATTCCCATACAGGATTTGTCTAGGAAGCCGATGGCATTGGTCACTTGCCCATCATTGAGACAATACCTGACACCCACCACTTAGAGGAGGAGAGGTTTAATTGGCTCCTGGTTTCCAGTGGGCTCAGTCCATGGTCAGCTGGCTACAACACAGAAAAGGCTAGGTGGAAGGTTCTGGCAGAGGAAGGCTGCTCACAACATGGCGGCCAGGAAGCAGAGTAAATGAAGGAAGGAGCTGGTGGCAAAAATGCACCCTTCCCAGTTAACATCCCTCCCAACCAGGCCCCCCCTCCAGATGCAAGATTTTTGGTGAACATTTTAGATCTAAACCATAACATTGTCCCACTTGCACTCTGTGGGAGGGAATCCTTGGGTTATCCAAACCCAAGTTTGATTTTAAAATACAACTGTTTGTTTTTACGGGTTCTCCCTCCCCTCAAATAAATCCCACACAGAGCCCTGTGTTTGAGCAGGAGGAAGAGGAGGCGGTCAAGCAGAGCTGACTCTGATCCAGCTGCTGGACCCTGGGCTGCAGTGGACCTGGAGCTGCACATGCAGCAGATCTTGGGGAGCCTCAGACACAGACCTGCCCCACCTGCTCCACCAAGATGCACAGGCATTTCTGCTCCAAGCACTTCTTAGGACCATAAATGTGGGAGAATGGACACGGCCAGCTGCAGGCCTTACAAGCAAAGGGCACCAACCCAAACTGACTTACGCAAGACAGAGTGCTGGTTATCGGGCCCGAACTGTCCACGGCACAGTCCAAGGTCTTCGTGTTTCTTCTCTACTCCCCTCCCTTCTCCCTCTCCTTATCCCCAGCTTCTCACTTCTCCCTTTGCCTCCTTCCCTCTTCCCTTTCACTTCTCTCCCCTCTATGTATCCTGTTCCCAGCAAACCGTACTTCACGGTGGCAGAGTGGTTGCCAGCAATGCCAGGCTTCCCACCTCAGACCTCCAGAAAGTTTTTCTGCCAAAAATTCACATAGAAACTCAGGGCCCAGTTCTCGCTGGTGCAAATCAGGCCAGGGCTTGATTACTGGCTTAGGCCCTTCTTGTACCACCCCAGGCCAGGGCTGAGGCTGATTCCAGCCAGAGCACGTGGACATCTCAGGGGGCAGGCTGGCCCAGGACGGGGATTTCACTGTCCCAGGGAAAGTGGGTAGGCAAACACCTGTGTCCTGCATACTACGATCGATCTTCAGTTCTAAATTCTTAGGAAAATGTCAGGTTATTGGAGACCTCATTTAATTAAAGAAACTGAAAATGCACTATTTAATTTTAAATGTAATCCTTGCAAGAATTCAATAAGAATCAAAAAGCCAAATTCCAGAGATGTTCGTAATCGCACTATTTAAATAGTAAAACCATGGCCCCAACAGGGGTAGGCATTGGGTTAAGCTGGTCCCAGGGCCTCCCTCCACTGTGGCCTGAAGCCTCTTTCCTGGAACAGCTATGCAGACAGCAGCCAAAGTGCTAGGGGGGAGCAAAGTGAAGGCGTACAGCATCCCATACCTGCGTGAGGCTCAGACTTATATCCCAAAATTCTCTTCTTGGTGCCAAGACAGAGGAAAATGAGGAAAGTTTCATTTGCAGGAATAGTAGCTGGTAGATGATTGTGCATGGGTGTGTGTCTTGGTTACTTTCTCTTATTGCTGAGACAAACACCTGACACCCAAAATTAGGAAAGAAAAGGTTTATTTAGCTTACAGTTTTTGATGGTTTCAGTCCATAATCAGCTGGCTCCAAGGCAGAGTGGCACAGCACTGGGGCAACACTTCAAGGCAGCAGCCAGAGAAAACGAGGGAAACACAAGCCTCTTCTCCCTTATATTGTACTCAGCACCCACCCCCCACCTTCAGGGTGGGTGTAACACACAAAATGTCCTTGCCCTCCTTTGCACAGGATGAGGATATTTATAAAGTAAGAACCCTGGCTCCCTGCTGAGTCTCTCAGTTAAACTTCTAAACTGCTCAAGTTGACACAATGTATCAACCATAACAGATGTGCACATGTGCGCACGCGTGCATGCTCCCTATCTCTCCCCATAGCATGCAATCCTCTGCCTCAGGATCTGCCACCAAGAAGTCTCCCAACAGTGTCTCCACCTCAGCCTTCCAAAATTGTGAGCCCAAATAATCCCCTTGTCATTGAAACTATGCAGTGTGTGAAATTAGGTCTTCAACAAGAGAAAGCAAAGACTTTCTCATGGGTGAGTGGAAGGGGACAGCCACAGGCAACCTGGCTGGATGGCATTGCCCTTAAACCTCATGACCTTCCTGGAACTGTGACCCTATTTGGGAAGAGAGTTGTTGCAGGTATAATTGGCTAAAATGAAGCTGTGTTTGGAGGATGTCCCCCAAGGTTCACGTGTTGGAAACTCAGTCTTCAAATCTATACACTGATAGTGTTTTTAGAGGGGACTTTTAGGAAGTGATTAGGTTTAAATGAGGTCATAAAGATGGGGTCCTTTTGATGCAGTCAAGACCTTCACAAGAAGAAAGATGACAAACATAATCGCTTTCTCTCTCCATGTGATGCCCTCTGCCATGGCATGGTGTGGCAGAGAGGCTCTCCCCAGGTTCTGGCTCATTGATGTTCCACTTAACATCCTCCAGAAACACTGTTGTGGTTCAGATCTAAAATGACCCCCAAAATCTCATATGTTTGGAAGATGAGTGGATCATGGGGTGCTATACTCATCAGTAGATTCATTCATGAATGAGTTCACAGCTGAATCTGGTGTTAAGAGATGAGTCCTGGTCAGAAGAGGTGGAGTACTGGGAGCATGACTTGGAAGGGTATGTCCTTGTCCCCCGTTCCTCTCTCTGTCTATTTCCTGGATGCAATGGAATGATCATCTTTCTCCTCCTTGACATTCTGCCATGCTGTTTTGGAGCCAGCTGACCATGGACTGAATCCTCAAGCAATCATGAACCAAAACAAACCTCTCCTCCTTTAAGGTGCGCATGTCAGGTATCTTGTCCCAGCAACAGAGGAGAAAGTGACTAACAGATTTTCGCTACCAGAAGCAGGGTCATTGTTGTGACTATACCTGACTATATGGTTCAAAATCTTTTGGAACTGGTTTGCATGAAGAATTTAGAAACATTTAGAGATGCCAACTAAAGAAGCCTTGGAATGCTGGAATATAAACAGAGTAAGAATGGAGCAACTGAAATGATGGGAGATTCTGGTTCAAGCTCAGAAGAACCAAATGCTAGTGGTAAAAGCCAAGCTCAGTAGGTTTCCATTGGTGACAAGACCCCATTTACAGTTTGACTAGAAGCCGTATGTGTTGCACCCTGGCAGAAAATTTTTCTCCAGTTTGTCCATGTCCTGAGACTTTACAAAAGACTTAGATTAAGGGCAATGAACTAATTAATCTGGTGGAGTAAATTTCAAATCCAATCTATATTTGGGCTGTGGCATGGATATTTCTGGCTTCTTTTAGTCAGATTTACAGTGCAAATCAAGAGAAAAAAATAGATGTGAAAAGTTTGCAATTTCATCAGAAAAGAAGAGTGTGCCAAGATGGGGATGGGGGCATGTATTTGCTTTAAAAAGTTAGCATTCAAAAGAAACCAAGTACTTTACACCATGGTAATAAAAAAGATAGCTTAAAGAAACCTCAAGAATCAACACAACTCCATCCTCTTTGTAGATTCAAGAGTGCAAAACTGTAAAGCTTTTATTTGAAAAGAGAATTTTGGATCCCTTGCTCAAAAAGGACTGCATAAGAAATTTGCTACATCAGATTTGTTTCACAGTGCTCATCCATCCAGGTGCTCATAGGTCTCTGCAGTCATGATCCAAGGGGGTCTGGCTACTGCTGCAGCAAGCAACAGATGGTGACATCATCCAACTGGTCTTGTTTTTCCATGCATGCAAAATACAACAGGTATGGGGTCATAGAAGCCTCCACCAAGATTTCAGAGGAAGGCCTGGGAAGCCAGGCAGTGTGGCCAAGAGAGCAGTGTTTGAAGTTATGAGGGTGACACCCCAGGAAGTTAAAAAAGCTGAGAATGTAGAACATCTTGCTGAAGAAAACTGCAGACAGTGAGAGGAGCTAATCTAAGAGAGAGGTCATGTGAGCTACAACCAACAAAGCCACTGGAATGTGGCCACCCAGGTCTTTTGAAGCTCACGTCTCACCATCACCTGTCTTAGTTGCTGGACACAGAGCTACAGGATTTAATATTGACCTTGCTGGATTTCAGTCTTGCTTTGGTCTCATTTCTTTAATAAAATCATGAACTAAATAAGATTCTATTGTTTATAAATTACCTAGTCTATGGAATTCTGTTATAGCCACAGCAAATGGACTGAGACAAATGCAAGAATGTTGTTGTCTTGGTTACTTTTTTGTTGCTGGGACAAAATACCTGATGCCCAAAGTGAAGCAAGGAGAGGTTTATTTAGCTTACAGTTTTTGTGGATTTCAGTCCATAATCAGCTGACTCCAAGGCAGGGTGGCATGGCACTGGGCCAACACTTCAAGGCAGCAGCCAGAGCAAAAGGGGGCAGCCATTCACGGTGGCTGCAAGCGGTAAGAGCGAACTGCGCCAAAGAGGAAAATACGCCCCCATTCTGACCTTGCATTGTATGTCGGCTCCACCCCTAGGCGGGTGCAGAACTCACACCACCAATCCCAGCACTAGATAAGGAGTCAATCACAAATGCTAGATTCAGCCACTTCCGTGACTACATGAGGCTTGGGGGGGCCATCTATATACAAACTGTAACAGTTGTGTTGTGGTGAGTCCTTACTGCAATATTACCCGTGTCCTTATGAGAAGCAAAGAAGAGACACAGAGGACAGGGAAGAGACCACATGAGAACAGAGACAGAGATTGTGGTGAGGCACCTATAATGAAGCCACATGCAGGAATGCCAGCTGCCACCAGAGGCTGAGAGCTCACCCAAGCTTTGCAGGGTGTACAGCCCACTGGCAAGTTGATTTGAACCCCCTGCATCTATGGCTGTGGATGGAAATATGTCCGTCTGTTCAAGCCACCCATTATGTGGTAACCCTAGTACATGAAAGGGTGCAACTTCCATAATCCAGACAAGGAGGGCTGCTCTAGAATCTCCCAGAAGCCATGGACAGGGGCTCCTGGCCAGAACCCTGGGAAGGAACTGTCTGGGCCAAGCCTAGCACTGAGAGAGATGGGTCAAGAGGCAGTTGACCACCGTGGTGACCCCAGCCAAGGGCAAGTCCTCAGCCCAAAGTCCTGTGGGCTACCTCTCCTGAAGACCTCAGCTCAAATCCACTTTTGGGGAGCTGTTTCCTCAACACTGAACCATTGCACTTGGGAGACCATTCTACCCCTCTTGACTTCCATCAGCCCCATAAGGCCCCCCCAAAGACACATCCATATCAATAAAAACTGGTTCTGCAGTTGCAGCTTGGGCGAGGCCCCTCCTTGACCTTTGCTTCCTGCAGAGAGCCGCCGGAAGCCTTCTTCTCAGCCCCACACTTCATGTTCTGTCTTCAGCCACCCTGATACGATGGGTGGGACCTGGCTCTTTCCACTCACACTGCAGGACTCCAGCCTTTGGAGCCGCCCACCCTCCCAGGGCAGATGTGACCGAGGGAAGGAGGGTGGTGTCCTGTGTGTCCAAGTGGCAAGGGCCCTACTGGTTGTGTCCTCACTGCAGGGGACGGGGCCCCATGCCACAGAAGGCTTTGTGGTCCTGCTGGGGAGAAGCCGGCAGATTGTAAGGCCACAGCTCCAGGACCAACTGAGGCAGGGCCTGCAGCTTCCTCCTTCCCCACTGCCCCAGGCGAACAGTGGCCGCACAAAGCCCAGGAAGCTGAGTCCCCAGCCTCCACTGGAAAACACTTCCACTCCACGATGAGTTCCACTCAGATGGGGACGTCTTTGCTCGCAGCAGGTGTCCCTTGGGGCGGATCAAGTGGAAACCGAGTCAATAGAACAAGGGTGAGTGGCAAGGCTAGGTCCCCAAGGCTGCTAGCGGCTCCAGTCCCCCACAAGCCCAGAGTGTACACCACAAAACCCCTGCTCCCCGCCCAGGAGCTCACCTCCCAGCTCGGTGGGAGGAATGGCCCAGCCAACAGCAGGCCAGGCTCAGCACTGCCCCTGAAGCTGTGGAAGAGGGCTGGACTCAGGCCTCATGGGCTTTGTTCACCAGATAAGGGACTTGGGCCTGTTTCGGCCTCTACCAGTCTCACATTGTCACCCATACAGCAGGGCAGGCAGCACCATCTGCCCCTCCAGATGGTTCTGGGGTCAAATAAGCTGCACAGGAAACACCCAGCCCCACCATGGCTATGAGACAGTGTCGGCTTCAATCCTACCTCTTCCCTGTACACAGCCGGACCAAGGCCCACAGAAGAGGGTGGCTTCCCCAAGTGACACAGCCAGTGGGTGGCACAGTCTGGGATGGCTCCCAGTCTCAGAGCACCCGAACACCACGGTGCTCCTGGTCTGACCGTGATGGAACCCAGGGGCCCTCTGTAGCCAGAGAAGACAGGTCCCCATCATGCTGACCACTGTTCGTTCAGCCGATCTGCGCTCACCCCTCTTTGCCTTGTCACAGTGGACATTGTGATTGCTTGGGCCCATGGCTGACTCCGTGAGACTCAACCCAGATAGAAACTCGCTTGCTCTCTCTTCCCTGAGATGGGCCTAGGGCTCAGCACTTTCAGGTCCTGGGTAGTCAGTGCCACCATTAGCATATGTGATGCTTTTATGCAGATTTCTAAGTGGTAGCCTCTGGACAACTGAAGGAGACCATAGGTGTCTCTTTCCCATCTGGGCTGATGCAGCCCCCTTGTGGGGACTGAGGCCTTGGCAAGTGAGCTCGGGATGTCAGCATCCACTCATCCACAGATATTTGTGCAAGGCGCAACCTGGCAACCCTACTTGGCCCTAAGAGTAGTCTCACACCGGGTACTCGAAAGTTCTACCTAGTCTAAACCAAAAAGTCCCGTTTCCCATCCAATTTCACACTTCTCCTCCTCCCCAAGTTCAGGCCAGTTCAGCTGAGCAAAAGACAGTGGGAAATAAATCTGTGATTGCTTAGGAGCCCCTGCTCTGCCCCTTCCCCCTCCCCTGGGCTGGTTGAGAGATTAAAGACGGTGGCCTTGAAGGATCAAATCTCACTTGCTCAGGGTTGCTACAAGGTGGCCAGGAAGCTCCACTTGATGGCACTCAGACCCGGCTCTTTTCTCTCATGAGGGAATTGTTTTTCTGGATTCTGTCTCTTAGACACCCTCCCCCTGTGCGGTGAGCTGGGGCATCCTGTCTGTAGCAGGCAGCGCCACTGGCCACCACCATATGGACCTCACTGCACTTCCTTGCCTCCTGGATGTCACAGGCGTGTGACCTGAGGATTTCTAGGAGTTTGCAAAACAGCACCTTTTGCCAGACTGTGCTGCAGGCACATGGGGACTGTTAGTGACTGTGGCATACTCAGGTCTGGCCTGACCCCTCTCGTGGCTCCTGGTCAGCTCCTCACAGCTTGGGGTTGGGGCTTCAGACAGGCAACCATTCCTGCTGCCCATTTTCCATGACAACCCTAAGATCAGGGGACACTAGCAGCTGTGTCCTCCAGCCCCAAGTCTGGAGCTGCTGTGCGACCTGATGCCACACCCTCTTCTGTGCAGTCAACTTCGTACCCCACCAGGGAGAGGTAGGTCCAGCGCTGACCCAGGCCCTCCCGGCCTCTCACCCCTCACTGGGCCATTGGTGCAGCTCCCGGTCACTGATGGTGTGAGGGCCCTTGTGCCCCACTCTCACAGGCAAAGCACTCACTCTACCCCAAGCTGGTGGCAGCGGAGGACCCTCCTCTCTGATTAAACTCTTTTTAGTTCTTCAGCCCCTCCTGTGTGTGCTGGAGGTGGGTGACAAGGTCACAGAGCTGTCTCCCTGTGTCTCACAAAGTCCCACCTGTACAGTCCAGCCTCCCTGCTCCTTTGAACCTGCGCAAGCACGTTAGCAGCTGATCTCAGCTGTGGGGGTTCCACGGAGACACCCGGCTGTCAGGAGCGGACCCCAACACCTGCCTCCTGCAACTCCACGTTGCTGCACCAGATCTCAGTGTAGAGTTAAGACTGCTAAGCCGCGTCTTGTGGGAGGAACCACAGCTTTCACTGGCTTAACTCAGCCTCAAAGACAAGAAGTGATGTCAGCTCCGCTTGATGGTAGGCACCGCTGGATCTACAACGTGAACATGACGAGGTCTTCAGACACCCTGGCTTGTCACTTGTTGAAAAAGTGCCAGACGGAGGCTGCCACTTGAATCAAAGTAGGGTCAGTGTCCTTGCTGCCTCGGGTCTCAGGGCAGTAACGTCCACTCAGCTCCACTTCTCCCTCATTTTCCAAGGACTCCGGGTTTGCGCTTTCATACCTCCCATGCTTCCCTCTTTCTTTAATGACTTCTCTTTGCCCAATTTCTCTGGTGTGTGTGTGTGTGTGTGTGTGCATGTGTGTGTATGTTGCTTTCAAACATCTGTGAGAAAAAGGTTTTTAAGAACTTCTAAATACTTTAATCTACACGATGAGGGGATAAGACTAGATCATCGATGATGATGAGAATGATGACAATGATGGTGGTGGTAGTGGTGATGGTGATGATGATGATGGTGATGATGGTGATGGTGATACTAGTGATGGTGATGATGATGGTGGTGATGGTGGTGATGATAGTGATGGTGATGATGGTGATGGTGATGGTGATGGTGGTGATGGTGGTGGTGGTAATGGTGATGATGATGATGATAGTGGTTGTGATGATGATAGTTCTGGTGGCAATAGTGATGAAGGTGATGGTGGTGATGGTGGTAGTGATGGAGATGATGGTGGCGGTGATGCTGGTGGTGACAGTGATAGTGGTGATAGTGACAGTGATGGTGATGGTGGTGGTGCTGATGTTGGTGATGGTGGCAATATAGATAATGATGCTGGTAGTAACAATGATGATGATGGTAGTGATTTTGATAACAATGGTGGTAGTGCCAGTGATGATGGTAGTGATGGTGTCATTGATGGTGATAAGGATAATGGTGATGGTGACATTTGATGGCTGTGGTAATGGTGATGATGGCGGTGGTCATTGTGATAACAATGTGATGGTGACAGTGATGATGGTGGCAGTGATGGTAGCTGTTGTCTGTGGAGGACTTGAGTTTGTTCCATGATGCTGAACCCTTTCCATGTATAGCATCTACTACTCCAGAGACTGGTTAGGAAATTTCTCAAAACAATTCAGCCAACCCTACAAAATTCCTACCTCTGAAACACTTTGGCTTTATGGATGGAAATAAGAGAAGCCCTGAGTGTCCATCTAATAATTCTCAGGACTGAGATAAGAGCACCTGCCCCTGCTGGCTGTTAAGTAAGTAGTTCCACAAGAGACACCGTGAAGGAGAAAGGAAAGAGCAAGAGGCCTGCAGGCAGCAGGATGGGTGAGGCCTGCAGGAAGCCAGCACCCACAGGAGGAGACAAAGATCAGCTACCTGGCAGGAGAGGCCACCACCAGCACCCCAGAGAGAAGTAGTCTTTCTCAAGCATTTGATGCAAACCCCTCCTGCTCAGGCAGCATCTGGCTGGGAGCATGGGCTGCTAAGTAGGACGGAAGCCTCACAGAGGGTCTTTCTAGAAGCTGCTGTGTGAGCAGCTGATTTCATTTTGTGCCATTAGATGTTGTCATTCACTGAGCGAAGGGCAGCCAGCAAAGCCCATAACCTCACATCTGTCTGGAGCAGTCTGCACACCCAGAACTGGGAGACAAACACGAGCAGCGTTCACACCCTCATCAGTGGAGCCTGGTCCCTGGACTCCAGCACTTGACGACAGACTGTGGGCAATCCCATCACTCAGAATTAGTGCCCGCTGCGGTCAGGAGCCAGGCTGTGATCCAATCAGCCAACAGTCCCAAGTCAGCAAGATCATCATTTGGAAATGGCTCTCCTCCGCCCCAGTCTATTTCACAGACTTGAGATTCATCTGTCTAATCTCTTATCTGTAGCTATGAAATTGTATTCCCCTCTTAATAGGCCCACCAGTGTTATAGATGAATAGTTCAATAGCAGGCGGCAAGGAAGCAGCAGGCATACTAAAAAGAGACATTAACTCCTCGCACCCACAGCCGGAGCCGCCAGACCCCCGTGCCTGGAATCTCAATGAGCTCGGCCTTGGTCTGGCCTCAACCTGGGGAAGGAGATGCTACAGGGAGGAGCGAGCAGCTGTCACCCCTGCCAGGGGATGTGTGTGCCGGGGGGGACTGCCCAAGGCAGGGCAAGGGCTGGGAGGGGGAAAGCACACTTCGCTGTGCCTTCCCTTAGGGGAGCTGCTCAATGGTCAGATCCCCCTTCCCCGCCTACCTTCTATAGCTTCCTGGTGACCTAAGAATTTTGCCCCAATCCAGAAATCCTGCAATATATTCAAGAGGTTTTGTTATTTTCCTCCATTTCCCTTAGCAAACTCACCCCCCCACACACCCTGCTCAGCGTCTTTCCTCATGGTCTCCTGCCTTGGTCGTTGGCTCCTATGTCCCCTGCCTGGGCTGTCCTCTCTCTCTTCACCTGGGTGACTGCCCTTGACTTTGACGCTTTAGGAGGAGACCTTCCCCTGCAGGAAGCTGCCCGGAATCACCAGCTGCCACACTCAGTGGGCTGAGTGACAGCACCGAGAGATGTGCCCAGGTCCTCATAGCTGGAATCTGGAGTGGATCTTATTTAGAATCTACACAGGTGGGAAGTCGAGGGTCTCGACATGAGATCCTCCTGAATTAGGGTGGCCTGAATCCAACACGCATGTCCTTCAGAGAAACAGGCAGAGAGATTTGGCACCCCCGGCCAGAGGAGAAGATGACATGGAAATGGAGGCTGAAGGGAGGTGGCCACCAGCCAAGGAGCACCAGGAGCCTCCAAGAGCTGGCAGAGACAGGACAGTTCCCTCCTAGAGCCTTGAGAAGAAGTGGGGCCCCACAGACACCTTGACTTCAGACTCTGGCCTCCAGAACAGAAGGAGGTTACATTTCTGATGCGGTATGCCCCCCAGTTTGTGATCATGAGTTAGAGTGACCCCAGAAACCTGCAGGCCCTGCAAGCTGGCCTATGTGCTGCCCACACATGTTGTGCACCCCAGGCCCAAGTCTCCCTCTGCCACAGCACCCTCACCCCACTGCAGGACATCACTGGCCTCGTCTCTTCCTCCCTGGCCTATGCGCCCCTTGGCTGAGGGTCTGCAGGTCCACCTGTGTTTGACCTGTCCCGCCTAGGACCATCGGGGACACAGTATACACCAGCTGTGCAGATGGAACAAAACAGCGGACTGGAATTGCTGGGGTCACTGGAGAAGCTCCGGTTCTCAGATCCCCAAAGGGGACCTGTGCCTGGAGAATTGGGCCCGAGGCTTCCACAGCTGCTGGGGTCCTACCTGGGCAGCTGTCAGCCCGTGTCCCCCACACCCGCCACCACTGATGGCAGCTTCGCACACATTTACTCCTGCAGGACGCCTCTGGCTCCTTGGCTGGACCATCCCCCTCCTTCCTGCTGCAGGGGCGCTCTCAGCTGTGTCTGGGGGCTCACTGATGCCGCAGCGCTAGCAGCAGGTAACTGGAGGAACAGGGGTGAAAATCGAGGCTGCCAGTACTTATCAAGCAGTGCCAGGCACCGGGATAGACAAGTTGTCAGGCAGGGAGTCCAGGCCAGGGCCTCCCTGCCTTTGAGGTGGCTTCTGCTCCTTGCCCAAGAGCCCCAGCTGCTCCTCCGCCACAGGACTCATCCATGTGGGCTCCGCCTGGTTCTGGAGGCGCCTGGCCAGAGCCCCAGGTGCTGGCTGTCAGAGCGAGCTCATCTCATTTGCTGGCTGGTCGCTTTTCATTATTCTCACTCTGGTCTGGTCCCCGCCCCACCCCATCCTCCACTCCCACCCCCAGGAATTCCTGGTGCTAGCAAGACGTGGCCAGCAAACCGGGTCTCCGCAGAGGGAAAAGCGCTTCGCCCTTCTATACTTAGGTTCTGCAGCTGCTGCTCCCCCATCAGGGGTCAACAGTCTTGTCTGCTTCTCCGCATCCACACTGTTAGGCCACATGCAGCCGTCAAGGGTACCAGCGACCCTGCCGGGGCCCTCAGGAGCCTGCGGGCAGGGGAGCAAGTTAGAAAGAGAGTCAAGTCCGGACTCTCTGCTCGCCAGTCTCCCAGGTCACACGAAGGGCCGGTCCTTCTGGGGAGGCTAACTGAGGTTTCAGAGATGGGCAAGAAGTTGAGTTTACCCTTGAAGAGTGGCTCAGACTGGGCAGGTGAGGAAGAGGAGGAGGACACATCCATCATCAGAAGGAAAGAGTGGGAGGTCAGGCTCGGTGCAGGGATGTGCGTAGCTTGGGTACAGACCCCAGAACCGAGGCTCGCCTCACCACTTGCTCCTCAACCAGGTCCCCTGGGTTCCTGCAACCTGCGTTCTCATCTGTACACATGCAGAGAAATACGGGACTGGGTGGCAGCCTGGTTCAGGGCAGGTGCTTTTGAATGCCAGCTCCAGTTACTTAAAGGATAAGGCTATGGGAGTTGAGCAGCTTACAGGTCAGATTGGCACTCAGAAGCATCCTCCTCTGGGAAAGCGCTAGTTTGTGCTGTTGTCACCTGATTCAGTTAGCATGATTGAGTGAGAGCTGTGCCCCAAAGGCAGAATCCGGGGGCTGAAAACAGCAGCTGTCGACAGGAGATCACTAGTGTCTGAGGAGACAGTGAGGGAGGACTTAAAGATTGGAGGTGGATGTGGAAAGAAACTGCCAGAATCTATGGAGTTCGGAATTAATTGGTTGGCTTAGAGGACAGGGGGATAAAGAGAAGTTCCTCTTGGAGCCTGACTGACGGGACTGAGGTCCTGTTAGAAAGGAGGAAAGGAGGCCATAGAGGGATGACAGGAGGAACCAAGGGCCCCTTGCTGACACAGGACTCAGTTTGGCAGAGCAGGGACCTGTGTGGGCATGGCTCATGTAGAAAACAGGAGGAGCGTGGGAAAGAGCCCCATGCAAGATTCTGATCTCAAGGTCATCTTCCTCTGGTGAAGAAGAACAGCCAAGAACACAGGTGGGCAAGACAAGTGGCTCAAGACCCGTCCACATTCATTCTGATTTCAAACATGACTGGAAGAGTGCATTGGGAAGATATCAACGGACTCAAAGGGAGGTTTCTACTGAATCCGCGCTGCTTTCCCACCATCGTAAGTTCAGCAAATCCTAAGTCAAGCCACCATTGGGCTGGGGACTCGCTGCCCTCCAAAACCTTGCTGACAGCTGATATTCTCACTTTAATCCTGCTAGCATCTGTGCAGGGTTATGTCATTGTCATCTCCACTTGGACGTTCCTAATCACCAGCGATGTTGATCAACTTGCGCTTTGGGCTGCAAGTAACAGCAAAACAGTCAAGTTAAAAAATCAGATGCTACTACCCCACCCAAAACAAGAAGCTGCAGGTACTTCTACAGGAGCAGGTGGGTGGCTTCAACACGTTACTGTCCTCTCTGTGATGCCTCCATCTTTCTCAGTCCCACGTGTGTCTTCTTCAGTGAAGTATTTGGATTTTCACTTTTTAATTGAGTTGCCTTTTACTGTTCATTTCCACAATGTTCTTTATATATTCTGGGTATGAGTTCATATATATATATATGTATACATATATATATATATATATATATATATATATATATAGAAAGTGTGGCTTGTCTACTCAATCATTTAGTAGTGTGTACTGATGAGCAGATTTTAAAATCTTTGACGAGTTCCATCACGTCAGTTATTTTTTTTTCTCTTACAAATAGGACTTTTCCTACCCTTTGAGAAAATTTTGGCTACCTTAAAATCATATAGCAGGCTAAGTTTTCCTCTAGGAGCTTTATGATTCCAGACTTCATAGGTAGTTCTATGATCAACCTCAAATTAACTTAGAAAATAGAGTAAGAGATGAGTTTGATCTCATTTTCTCCATAGATATAGCTAGCTGTTTCAGGACCATTTGTTAGAAGAATTTTCCCTACATCAGTGGACCTAATGACTTGGTTGAAAACCAATTGACTGTTTGAGGACCTATTTTTAACACTCTGTATTCATTCAGTTCATCTAGTTTTCTATTTTTAACACCAGTATAATGCTATCTTAAGTACTTAAGGTTTATGGTAAGATTTAAGTCAGATAGCATGAGTTTCCCAACTTCTTTCTCTATTTCAAGAATGTTTACCCACTCGCGATCCATTGCATTTCCACATGAATCTTAGTATTAGTTCAATTTCCTCACTATGACCCACTGGGATTTTGATAGGGGTTATACTGAATTTGTAGACCAACTTGAGGAGAAGGGACTTCTTAACAACATCGGCTCTTCTAGTCTCTGAATGCGCTTTGTCTTTCCACTGAGCTATTATCTCAGCAATATTTTATAAATCTCAGTGTAGAAATCTTGCAATTCTAGTGTTACTAGACTTGTTTCCTAGATATTGAGTTCTTGTGCTGCTGTAAATGAAAGGAAATTTCATACACTATCGTGGTCATTGGCTCCCAAAATCCATGGGCTAAAGGCTTGGTTCCAGACTGTGCCACTACTGGAAGCTTCTGGAACAATTAAGGGATGTTGCCTAGTGAGAGACAGTTAGGTCGTTGGAGGGGAGTATCTCTCTCCACTCTCCTTCCATTCTGCACTACACCGCCCAGTTTCCAAACAAGCATGAACTGAAACCTCTGAAACCGTAAACACAAATAAACCTTCCCTCCTTTTAAATTGATTGTCTCAGACATTTTGTTCCAGTGATGGAAAGCTGACTAGTGCTGACTTCAATTTTCCATTGATGGTCTACAGAAATGCGATGAATTATATATATTGACTTCATGTCCCACAAACTTTTAATTCACTTCTTACCTCCAATGGGTTACTTGATTACATAGGAATTTTAAGTAACCAACTCTGTCATCTCTAAATAACAACTTTTACTTTTGTATTTCACATATTTATCCATTTTACTTATTTTCATTCATTATTACAATGGTAATGACTGTGTATATTAGACCAAAAGAAACAGGAAGATAAGACAATCTTGCTTCATTATTTTAGAAGGGAGAATTCTAATATAATGTTTGTTGTTGTTGTATGTAAATCATTCATCAGTTTGAGAAAGTTCCTTTTTATTCCTAACTCATGTAGAATTGTGGCTATGGATAGATGCTAAATTTTGTCAAATTCTTTTTTTCTGAATATACTGAAATCTGCGTATGGATTGTCTATGCCATTCTGTTAATGTAGTATACTATATCAACTGGTTTTTGAATATTAACCTAACCTTGGAATCCTAGAATAAATCTAATTAGGTTTAAGAAATAATAAAATTAGGAGTGTTCTCATCTCCTTTATTTTTCAAAAAAAAGTAGGATTGTTATTCTTTCTTCCAATAAGTGTATGGTATAATTCACATTTGAAGACATCCCAGTGTGGAGATCTATTTAAAGAAAAGTGGTTGAATATAAATTTAATTTATATAATAGACATCAGATTTTTTAAAGTTTTATTTTCAGTGAACTTCTCCACCTTACTTGAGTTCTCAAAGTGAATTTTATTGGCATGAAGTTGTCTAAACTACATCATTATATATTTAACATCTGGAAGATCTGTGGTGATGTCTCTTTCCACATTCTTACATAATTTGTGTTTTCTCCTTTTTTCCTTGGCCACTCATGTAGATATGTATTGATTTATTTTTCATATAACCAATTTTTGATTTTTGATTCTTCTCCAATTTATCAATGTCATATTTTTCTATGTCACTGATTTACATTCTTACTTTTATTATCTTTTTTCTATTTGCTTTGGGTTTTCTTTGTTCTTCATTGTCTGTTCTTAAGGTGGAAGCTTAGATCCTTGACTTTAAACTTTTTGTTCTGTTATAAGCATTTTTAAATCTGTAAATTTTCCTTTGAGTGCTATTTTAGCTGTGTCCAAAAAGGTGTGATGTTTTGTGTTCTAATTGCTTGCAATTCAAAATATTTTTCTAATTTTACTTGTGTGATCTTCTCTTTGACCCATGGGTCGTCTAGAGGTGTTGCTCAGTTTTTTTCATATTTGAGTATTTTATGGTTCATCTTTTTGACATTATCTTGATTTAATGCCATTTTATCACAGATATTTGTTATTTCAACTCCTTGATATGTATTGAGATGTATCTTATGCCTCTCTCCTAATGAATGTTTCATGTTAACTTGAAAGAATGTGCATTCTGGAGTTGTTAGAGATGTTATGTGACTATCAACAAGGTTAAGTTGTTTGATGATATTGTTTGCATCTTCTATGTGTTTGCTAGTTTTCGTTGCCTACTTTTTCTATCTGTTGCTGAAATACTGGTGTTAGCAGTTCTGTCATTGTTTGGATTTGTCTGTTTCTCCACAGGGTTCTGTCAATTTGTGTTCATGTATTTGGACCCCTGTTATTAGTTACATGTATATTTAGAGTTACTCTGCATTCTTTACAAACTGCTCTTTTTATCGTTGTGTTTTGTACACTCTTCTCTCTAGGAACACTGCCTTTGTGAAGTCTGCTCTTTGTGATGTTAATGCCTTGCAGGCTTGAGGATTTATATGGTCTATCATATGATCCTTTTCAATTTCAGCATGTTTAGTCTATTTCGACCGTGTTTCTTGCATACAGCATTTGGAAGAGTTTTGCCTTTATATCCAGTTTACTGATCAGTGATTGTATTTATCATTTATACTTGTTTACTTTATTTCTGATTAACATCTATTAACTGTCCTTATTAACAGAGTTTAGCATATTTCATTGTGTACACACAGCGTGCACTGATCAAATCCTGTTTCTATAATTGGGTCAATGTCTTTTGCCAACTTCCCCATAACAGAGAGATTACATGGTCTTTCTCTCTATGCATCTGGCTTCATTTGCTATCATGTCCTCTATCTCCATCCATTTTGCAGCAACTGCCTGGATATCATTCTTTAGAGCTGAGAAGATGCTCACCAATGGGTCAGGAAGTGGGTCACCCAGATGCCCAGTCTGCTAACACTTGATCTAGAAATGTGGAGCCTCCAGAACGGCGATAAATAAATGACTGTTGTTTGTAAGCTCCCTGGTCTATGGTGTTTTGTCATAGTAGCCTGAACACACTAAAGAACCATCCATCATTTTCAGAAAAAGAAAATTCCACCACCATTCCTTGGCTAAAATTTTACATAGCCATTTGCTTATTACTTTTCCCAAAAACAATAAACCAATATTGACATGATACTATTAATCAATTGGTAGATTTTTGAGATTATGATGTCCTTTGCATTTTATGGTTTTTCCAGTAATGTCCTTCTTCTGATCTAGAATTCAATCTTGCATAATGCCCTGCACTTAAATATGTGTCTCCTTGGTCTAATTCATTTGGAATGGTGTCATAATCTTTCCTTATCTTTGGTGATCTTGATATTTTTCAAGGTCACCAGTCAATTATTTTGTAGAATGTCCTTTGTTAGTCAGAGTTCCATCACAATAACAAATATCTCAGATAATCAGCTTGTAAATATGAAAGGTTTTTTTCTGGCTCATGGTTTTGATGGACAGTCTAGACCCTTTTCTTTGGGCTATCATCAGGCAGCACATCATGCTAGGACCACGTAACAAAGGTTGCTTACCTCATAGGCAGGAAGCAAAAGCAAAAAAGAAAGGATAGAGGTCCCTCAGGCCCCTTCTCCAAGAGCTTTCCCAATGATCCAAAGAGTCTTAGTTAGGCCTCATCTCTTAAAGTGACATCACTTCCCAATAGTGTCACCCTGAGGATGGAGCTTTCAACATAGGGACATTTGGAGGACATTCAATTCCAAACGACAGCAGCACTCCACTCAGATTTATCTGATATTCCTGAGACAGGGTCTGTGGGATCTGCAGGAGTATGTTGCAGGGAGGAAGTGCTCTCATCTCCTCATACCAGGGTACTCATAACCAGTAATGCTAACTGGTAATGCTAAGGACATTAAAACAGGGTCTGCCAATTTCTCTGATAGAAAGCTAACATGTTTTCCCTTCTCATACTCTGTTCTTCAGAAGCAAGTCACTAAATCAAGTGTGTATTCAAAGGGAATGGAGGAAGAAGTAAGAAACCATGATCACATAAAACCACCATAATAATGAGCAAACCTTTCAGAGGAGATGCACTGAGTCTACACAAATATCCAATTCCCCTCAAAAACTCACCGATTTTAACATCACTGGTGAATGTTGTTCCTGTGTTGTTCTAGTTATTATCGCATACATCCCTCAGAAATGTCACTTTTCGTTATTATCTGTTCCCTGGTTTTTGCTCTATATTCTTAACTACGCTTGATCATAACTCTTTGGAAGTTTCCATCTATTCATCCAGCACCTCCTTCCTTTATGGGTTTGCTCGTATTGACTGTTTGTTCTCTTCGCAAAGGTCACATTTTATTGCTTCCTTGTGTATCTTGAATTCTTCCATTCATCAAGATTTTGCCTGAATCAACATTAGTGACTGACATAAACAGTGAAGTAAACAATGTTTCTATCAGCAAGAGGGGTGGCACCCCTCTCCTGTCAGACCATCCCTGAAGTGGAAGCCAAATCTGCAGCTCAGGTGGGTCTGGAGTTTGTTGTAGCTTTAATTTCCTTTGGTTTGCTGCTGGCTGGAAATGTCCCAAAGGAGATCAGGTCTTTCCTCTGCAGGACTCTGGCTTTGAGCACAGGAAGGACTTCAGGGATCTCTGTAATTTGTAGCCTAAATTGTCCTTGCTGGGACTGAACTTTCAATCTTCCTGCCTGTCAGAGCTTTCTCTGCTGTGGCAGCTGGTGCCAGCTGTTTAGGATGCAGTGGGTTTTTTTCTGTCCCCCAGTCCCACTTAAGGCCTTCAGTATATAGGGAGACTTCTCTCTCTCTCTTTTCCCAGAATCCTCAGGAACTGTTCTCTTTGTGTAGCTTCTCATGCCCAAGCCCTTGGCAGCTGGAAGGTGCCCAGAGGGCTCCAGATGGACAGTTCCCAGGGCCTCAGCTTGGCCACCACTTTCAGAGGCAGCTTCCTGAGAGTGAGGAGGGCCCCACATGCCTCAGGAGTGGTCTCAGTTCAGCCTTGGTGAAGACGGTGGAGAGGATTGAATGGGAGGATGGGTGAGCACCTCACTGTGCAGGAACAGGGAACCTAACTGCCCTGACCCAGCGTGGCCATGGAAAGCAGTTTCTCCTTGGCCCCTCGATTCCTCCAGGTGAGATACCTCCACCCTGGCAACCCTTCCAGGGAAGAGGGTAGCCACAGCCTCCTCTCTCCTGTGACGAGCTCAGCACCTTCTGCTGTTTAGTCTCTCTCATCCACTTTTTGCAACCTGTCTTGGTTACTTTTCTCTCATTGAGGCAAAAATACCCAACACCCAAATTGAAGGAAGGAAAGGTTTATTTCTTACAGTTTGGAGGTTTCAGTCCATATTCGGCTGGTTCCAAGGCAGGGTGGCATGGCTGAGGGACAGCCTAGCTCCAAGTGGCAAGAGCAAACAGGGAAAAAGCACGCCTCCTTCCTGACCTTACACTGTATATGGGCTCCATCCCTAGGTGGGTGCAGTACTCACACCGCCAATCCCAGCACTAGACAACAAACCAATCACAAATGCTAGATTCAGCGGCTTCCACAGCTGCATAAGGTTTGGGGGCCACCTAGACACAAACCGTAACACAACCTCAGTGATCCAGGGGGTTCTTAAAAGTCATGCTCTTCAGTGCATGCAGCTCGTTTGAGTTGTCAAGGTGAAAGCAAAGGTCTCCACTGTAATCTACACTTTAACCTCAGGTCCACTTGCTGCTTAAAGGCTGAGCCGCACTAAATCCAATCTTTAAAATTGTTTGAAAACTGGAGATTTAGCCCAAATCTCCTGATAAATAAATATGGCAAATTCAGCAGACCCCAGACTGGCACTGGAAAGAGGAAGCATCTTTTTGATAGTGCTGTCATGCACCTGTCCCCCCATACACTGAACACCACCTGCACCAAAAGCGAGTGCCACTTGGCAGTGACCACTCAGGGGTAGGTGTGTGCTAGTACCTACCCGTTTGTCTTACTCCTTTTGGGAGGCTTGGACCTGCAGCCTTCACACCGGGCTGCATCCCCAGCCCTTTTTTACTTTTGATTCTGAGATAGAATTTCACTAAGTCACTAGGTTGCCCAGCTTGGTTTGAACTTGCAGTCCTCCTGCCTCAGCCTCCCAGAGCACAGGCCTGTGCCACCTCACCCAGCTCTTACTCTGTTTTTACAATAGCTATTTAAAGTGTGTGCTATGAGCCCGGAGTACAGCTCAGTGATATAGCACCTGCCTGGCAAGTGTTAGATCCTGAGTTTGATTCCCAGTATCAAAAAAAACAAAACAAAACAAAACAAAACAAAACAAAACAAAAGTGCGTTCTATGAAAATGTCCATTACACAATGTGGAAATCAAGCCTCAGAGAAGGTGCATGACTGCCCCAAACATCATGCTGGGCTTGTGCCAGGTCCAAGTGACATCTAGCTGCCCCTCCCTATGAGATGTGGGCAGACTTGGTCTCTCCTTCCCTATCTTGCACTGGGAAGACCCAGGGCTCCCCAGCTGTGTCACCTTCCCTCTGGCTCA
>RJWT010008010.1:0-26843 GCA_004365215.1 Cuniculus paca
CCACAAAGTACGGTAGTTCTCACTTACAGTGGCTACGAAAATCTCATCTGTAGCTTACCTTGCATCATGGCATGGTGTAACGTTCTACCTCTTCATATTTTCAGTTCAGCAAGCAACTTTGCCATGTGAAAAACACTACTGCCTACAAACAAGACCTCCGATACATCTTCTTCTTGCCCTCAACCAAAAAATTATCATCCTGTAGAGAGACTGTAGAACAAAGGTGCAAGTCTATGCTTAATGAAATCTAGCTTTTTCCAATTAGAATAGGTCAAATTTAAAGATGGCTAATGTACATTTCTGAAAAACATACCTATGAAAAATTTGGTGTTCAATTACTCTGTACTTTGGCAGACTTTATACAAACACAGAGTAAGACCAAAGACTTTTTCTATACTTTTTCAAAAAAAATTTTCTGTATTTTTTTCTATCAAATAAGTCTATATTCCTAATAGGGTTGTTAGGCCCAGGAAAGATGAATCCTCCTGTAATGTGAGTCAGGAATTTGTGTACAGAATGTCAGTTCCAGAGATTTTTATATGTTCTGTTCCTATTCCTTTCTGCAGGATCTAGAGCAGGTATATAGTTGAAGTAGCAATAAATATTTTGAATAAATAAACACAGAAACTGTAATAAGACTTTAACTCACTAACAGACTATGACAAATCTGATATTCAAAAGCTGAATACTTTATTTTTCATACTAACCTCAGAATCCGTTGGTCATTATTTAAGCCACCTTTTTGTGTACCAACACGTTGTTTGTTGGCTATGTCTCTCCTTGATGGAGAAGTGGGTCCTTTCTGATGCAATGAGGGATGAACAAGGAAAGTTGAAGTGACATTTGAGCATTTGTTCTTTCCAGTGTAACTTGTCCATTTTCTTTCTGTTATACAAATTTAATTTCTGAAGGGAAAGTTGATAAAGTTCCAGAGTTATTAGAAAGAGCAGAATATTGGACTGAAGTATTAGCAGAGTGAAGAGTGAAAGTGATGTCTTTGAAAGCATATTTGTTTAAAATGTGACAATCTGAGGACTTTACTGCTTTCTTGAAACTGTTCTCCATAGTTGTAGCATGTGGCTATTTTTCAAGTATTTTATGTGACTAATCACCATTGTTACTATAAAGTGGTTTTTCTACTTTAGCATGTGAATCCCTGAGTAAAAATTAGTTATGATGTAGTATAGAGTACATTACATATGGGTATTAGATTTAACACCATGTAACTACTTCTGTGCCAGTCATATGTGGAGGTTATTTCCAGTCATTTAGCTTTGAGAAAATAATATAATGTATCATCAAATATTTGCAATGTTTGCTTTTTACATTGGAAGTAATACAAGTAAGCTGAGAAATAATAGCCAGTGTTATCTCCTAGATAAATCTGCTTATTTCATATATTTTCTCTGAGAATATATCAAGTCAAAGATGTTGATTATATAGATACCTTTCATTTACTATATGCATAATTATGAGACCAGATTAATTTTGCTCTGTTATAAAACTCTAAGTATAAAACTTACGATCACATATGCCTTCCAGTTATTCAATTTTTCCATGTTTTTAACAGAATCAAAGTAAGATGGGATCATACTCTTTAAAATTCAAGATTGCAGTTTTTCCTTCCCCAAGAAAGCCTGTGATGATTTATAAAATCTGTTTCTGCTATCATCTGAGACCATCATAAAACAAAAGTCATTGGTGCCCTTGGATGATTGTTGGTTGGACTGATCACATCTATTTTATTCCCTACCTGCTTATTATAAGTAGGAACACCCAGAATGGACCTTTGTCCCATCAGAGTCCATCTATTACAGAGTTGTGGCATTTATTTCAATTTTGCAAGTATAATATCAGTTCTCCATTCATTATTTTTTCATAAGTGCATCTTAGCGTAATAATCATCTGCTCTCTTGCATCTTAGCGTAATAATCATCTGCTCTCTCGTCTCATGTTTTTGTCACAACCTATTACATCAGTGAAGAAATCTTTGTTTCTTTCTTAGCTCTGAACATACTCAGAGCTCATTTAGGTTTTCTAAAACTGAAACAATTGCAGCTAATTATTCCTTGACCTGTATTAACAATCCAGCTGGTGGAGCCCAGATTTAGCCTGTTCAATATAAAATTATAATAAAACTTACTTGCACACTTTCACTAAGGGTGAGCATATTAAATATAATGAAGAATTTTAGGAGCTGCTTATTTTCTTGTCCTTTAGGTATGATCGACCACTTTTGTATGGTCACAAACCGTGTGTTGCTTCTATCTCCTTGAATCTCTGTTTCTGTGCCACAGAGCAGAAAATCAGAGGGAGAAGTTCCCATCTGTAGGGGCTGTCATCACCTTCAGGAATGTTTCACTTGCCTACTGATGGGATTCAGGCTTGCTTGAGTGTAAGCATGCTACAAAACATGTTTGTTTTTGTTTTATTTTTCCCTGCTGGGAACACAGTATATTTGATCTTACATGAATTTTCACTTTTTGAAATACCATTTGAATCTTTTACATAAGTTAGAAATAATTTAAATTTATCATTTTCAAAAATACTTGGAAAACCAAGTAGAAGACATTTTGAAACCTGCTCTTGAAAAAATTTGCAGAAAGAAATCATCAATTGGTGTAGGAAAATAAGCAGATAGTCCAAATAAGAGCAAGGGTCAGTGGCCTTATATCCACTTTGGTTAAAGGAAAACTAAGCCCAATTGTAATATTTTGCCCATGATATCTGACACTTTTTTGATTCATTAATATATTAAAAGAAAATGATGGCTGAGTATAGAGGAAAAGAGTTAATAACTTAATATTAAAAATTTGATGTAAATAAAATTTACAGATTACCAGTTATTTATTGAGATATTTGTACACAAAAAAGCACAAGGTGATCTATATTTGATAAAGTGTCGAGTATCGTAATTTGTAGCTATTTGAAATTTAAAAGTCCAAACATACCTATATCTCCACATAAAATGTATATATATGATTAATAACATATATGTGTGTTAATTTTCCAGATTGTAGCATTATTTCTGCAATCTATAAACACATATTTAAATCACTGAAGTAAATAACTGCACTTTTGGGTGGTATAGTATTAACTTTCTGCATCAAAATTTTATGCATGGCTATTGAATTAATGAATGAATCAACAGATGCTATACTACCATTATTCCTAGAATGGCCCCTTTTATCAAGGGCAAACTACATACTATGCAAGCCTAGAAAAATTTTGGTACACTTATAATTTTTTACTTATGAAGCATGAAGAATAGTTTTTTTTTTTTCTTTAACTGCTTTATGAACTAGATCAAATGAAACTGATATCTAAGGCAGAGATAAAGTTTAACTCAATACATTTTTCAGGACATATGGTTGAGTTCAAATCATTTCCCAAATGAAAATTTCTACATTCTAATGTACTATTTTGGATTCTGTTAGAAAAGTTAATATGTTCCTAAAAAGAAATGGATCTGTTACATTCAAAACCAGGAAGTGACATGTATGAGGTGTGACCTAAATATATGGTGACAATTTAAATAATAAAAAATTATCACATTAAAAGCCATTACTGTTAATCACACTCAAAATACTCTCCCTCACTTTGAACACGCTTGTCTCATCATTCTCGCCACTTTCTAAAGCAGTTCTGGAAGCCCTGTCTCTTGGCTCTCTCTAGTTGCTCTATCGTGGCTGCTTGATGTCCTGAGTCAAGTTACAAGTTAACTTCTTTTGTTTATTTTATTTCATTTTATTTTATTCTACTTTGGCAAAGCGCAAGAAGGTGCGTGGCACCAGAGCCCACGAATAAAGTGAATGAGGACACGCTGTAATGCTTTGCTTGGACAGAAATTGCTGTAGAGCTTTCGAGTTATTTCAGGAATGAGGCAACCAGGTAAAAGCCCTCGTGAAGAAGAACTTCTGGAACTGCTTTAGGAAGTGGCAGCAACAATGGCCACTTGGCCAGTTGCCCAAGAACAAGGGGACAGGTACGTTGGAAGCTAGTGGGAATACTTCGAGGGAGATTAATGGTGATGTATCTTTTACTGTAATAGGTTCTAAAATTTTTAAATTTAAACATTCACCATATTTTTTATCATAGCTCATAAAATCCCTAATTACAGCACAGAATGGGTAAAGGTGAAACATAGGTTTTCTTCAAGAATATTCAAAGGAAAATTTATCCCGTCACTTAATCACTACCAAATTTCTATCCAAAGCAGAAAATTTAGATCTAGGACACATAATTAGTCTAGAAGAGTTTAAGGAAAATCAGATATCCTTTTAGAAGCTATGAGACAGACTGCAGTGCACTTTCCCAAAGGGTAATTTTCCAAACAAAATGCCTTTCAAAATAAAAATAGTGGGGTTTGCAAAATCTTCATTATTAAATGAATTTTAGAGACTTTGTAATACTTTATCCCACATGGAAGGAAGATTTAGAATGCAGATTGACTGGGTTATTGCATTATAAAAATTCAATAACATTACCCAGTTTTACCCAGTAATATTAACATAATACCCAGCAATATTACCCAATATTATTCAGCAATATTATCCAAACATATACTCTGGAGCATTTGTGCCCATACAGTGAGGGTAAGTATCTCGGTAGTGCAACATTGGCAACACAATCAGCTGCAAAGACAGAAAACATCACTAAAATTTGAAAAGCCATACAGACATGCATTATCTTGCTTATGATGAAGTGTAAGTGATCCCAAGTTTTGTCCCTTGCCAAGTGATTCCATGACTGTCACTGGTCCACAATTTCTATAATTTCTTCAGCCCTACCTTCATACTCACAAGCTAGCTACCACTGCCTCTAGTACTAAATCTTCTTATGCCAAGTATTAAAATACTAATGTGGCAATGGATAGAACACTGCTCCATCACTGTGTGTGACTCCTGATTATTTTATCAGAGAAAGAAAATATTATCCAGAATTTTCTAATTGATGCTGGGGTCTGGTTCCATTGTCCAAAATTTAGGTACAACATGGACGGAGTACTAATACCATCCTCTCCTCAGGTCAGTTAATTATCATCTTTGGTTGTGAGGTAAAAATGGTCAGTGCCCACTGTACCCCGTATTTCTTCAAATTTGACATATAATCCTTTTTTGCAAACATCTAAATCTTTAAATACACTTTGGGGAATGTTTTGTTTTCATGTGATTATCTACAAGTAAAGTAAGTATTCTCCCTTAATTTTGAAAAATATAAAATAGTTTCTTAGCATCACCATATAACAAACTGTCACAAACAGTGTCATAAAATAGTGACCATTTGTTTTGTCCATGGATACTGTGGATGACGAATTCATGCAGGGCCTCACAGACTTGACTCAAGTATGCTCAGAAACATCCAGAGCCCCAGCTGCAAAGAATTGAATGGCCAGAGCTGATGTGAATGGCTGGAAGTTGGAATTATCAGGAAGTTTCTTCACTTATTCTGTGGCACCTCTTGCTGTAAGAGCCAAAGGCTCAGCTACTACTGATGCTCAGATCAGGTTGCCTGTGTTTGACTTTTCACAACTGCATTCCAAGAAAAACATCTTGAGAGCAATACTGTGGAAAGCAAGCTGTACAGAAGAACAAGCTAGAGTCCGTGTGGCTGACTTTTACTTAGCCACAGAACACCTGCTTCATCCTTTCAGACATGTTCTGTTACTAAGAAACAAAGGTCTAAGACAAACCTCCTTACAGAAGAGAATTTAAACTCCCTGTGATCAAGAAACTTTGAGATCTTAAGGCAGAGGAGGAAGGAGATGCTACTGTGACCATTCTTGGAAAATATTCACTACAAATAGGAAATAGAGGAAGGTGTATAGAATCAAGATAGAATGGACCATTGGATTGTGAATGATACTACATTAAATTCTCAGCTATGATACTTGTAAGACTGGAAATTTCAATGCAATGTGTACTTTGGAAAGGAACTAGAAACTCTCATCATTGTGAGGTTCTATGTATCTGAAAGTAGAGAGGGCTCTGGTGTAATATAGAACACTAATTCCTGAAGATAGCAGGGTAAAACATCTAAGAGTTGTACAGTATGTTATTTGGTAGATATTGATTCATATTTACACTTTGAAAAACTCTGGTACAAATTTTCTCCCATTTAATAATTTCATCACAAATCCAGTGATGATAAATATAGAGTAAATGCTAAATATTCTTAATAAGGACAGCTTCAAGAACTTATGAATATATTCTCCAAATCTACTCATAGAAGTTATACGTGTTGATTTGCAATATAGTTTCTCTCTGTCTCTGTCTCTCTCTCTCTTTCCACAAATGAATGAATGATGGGAATGTTAACACAATATTTGAGATGCTAATTTGGCAAAATTAAAGACTTGCATATGGTTTGAGTCACCAGCTCCTTCTCTATGAACTTATGCTTTCATTTTACCTAAATTATTAAATTTAAAGGCTGTTCACTTTATCATCATGTTAGCAAAACATCTCCTGGGAAAAAAATTAACCAACCGCTACCTAAGAGACATGAAGATTAACAGCACTCTGTATGCTCTCTCTAATGTAGAATGACTATTGGTGACCTCTCCAAGTTAGTAGGCTCCTTACTCTTTAGTACTGTCTCCCTGATTATTGAATTACCTCTGACTTCTGTATACAGTTTGTGGATGAATCTTTAGGCACTTAAAAGAAAAGAAGATGAGTCTATATATAGGCATAATGGAAAGTTATTCTTGATATAAATATATGATATTATTTATATAAAAACTTTAAAATAAATCAAGTATTGAAAATTATTCTTGTTCATATGATTTCTAGACAGCCATGCAAGCAATCATGAACAAATCCTTGAAAAATTCTCACTGGAAAATCTAAAATTAAGAGTGACTATTTCTACATGATTTTTTTTATCAAGAACATTCATTATATTTAAAAGTGGCTATCTGTGGTTGCTGTTTAAAAGGTCATTCTAGTGTGCATTCAGAATTGAGAACAACTGTTACTAAGGCAACTTATTCCTTTTTTTAATCAAAAAGGAATAAAAATGATGATGCAGAATTTCAAAACAAAATAATAGGTTAACAATGGTTAATGTGTCGACGATTGTTATCTTCAAAGTTGTTGCTCAGATTACAAGATATAGACATGAAAAAGTGATGGAACAATGAAAGCACAAACTGTTTTTGTTGAGCTAACAGAGATTGGTAGTATAATTATCTATCTTGTATATATAAATAATATTTATACATATATAAAATATATATATTCTTTTCCCTTCTTTATTTTCTCCTTTCTCCCACCCCAGTTGTTCTTTCCTTCTGAGCAGTTTTTTCCCTTTTCACGTTCACAGTATCTATTGTACATCTTGAATCTCATTTACTCTTTCAGTTTTTTACACTAGAGAAACAATAGGAGGTTTACGCATGTGAGTCTGATTTATTTCACTTATTCTTGAAGGTGAGAAGAGAAACAAAAGGTATACTTCCAAAAAAAAAAAATCAAGAAATTCAAAGAATTTGGAAGGAATAGAGTAAAAGCCCAAGTTTTTTTTTTTAACAGTGTATCCTTTGAGAGAAATAAGAGAGGCATTTCCTTTATTCTTCTAAATTAGCATTTGTAAATGCAATAATCAGATATGCTTTAACATATCATTATCTCGGAGATAGGTGTGACTTAATTTCTAAAGAATTTTTAAGTATATTGAATAGAGCCAACTAGGGCAGATTTTCATTATAATGTGATATCATTATACCAATGATTGCAGGCTAATTCCCCACTTATACAGTCTGACCACTGACCATGCTAGATCAAGAGGGTTTAATTTCCTTTGTAAATGTTCATTCCTGCTCATTTTACTTGAGAGCAAGTAAAATGGTAGTTTAATAAGGGAAGAAATCATTTTTAAAGGGAGAATATGTAAAAGCAAATGCAGTGAATTTTTGTCACAGTAATTACACACTTCCCTTTGCCGTCATTCCCTGACAGATCTGTGTAAAACCAAAAAAGGAATCATGTTTTCTGATTTGTTTCCAATAACCTTTTAAATGACGTCCAGGATTGTACTGACCTTTAGTGTTGACAAGTGCACATTGGACTCTTGTCTTCAGAAAATAGGGTGTAATAATAGATCTTTCCCCCTCTGTCTTGTCTGACACTTTGGCATTCATTACTTTTTAAGACTGCATTGAATTTCTTTTCATAAAAGCATTACTTTATACTTATCAACAGTCACACATCACATGTGCCCATTCAAAACCCTTTCTTAAGAATATCAATATTAATAAAGCTAGTATATTTAAATTGCCCCCAAACCTAAGATTATTTCATTAGAAAACTGATGTCGAAGTTAATGCAGTTGCGCCATTGAATAGAAATGGAGCTCAGAGAAGTTACATGAGTTCTCCAGCTCTCAGAACCAATCAGTGGCAAATCTGATTCCAGTTTAGGTCTACTTCATGCCAAAGTTCTGCACCTAATCACATTTTCATCACAAAAATGTCTTCTTAACTACTTTACAACTTACAAGTGATTTTCATGGATAACAACTCATTTAGATACAAAGTATCTCTAAAAGATCACTGTTAATGTTGACTTTGTGCAGAATTATAAAATTAACACTTGGAAAATGAAATGTGCAGCCCCAGATGGCAGAATTATTAGGTGATATTTCTAGAATTTGAACTCAGGCTTCTTTATTCCCATAATTCTTTCCATTAGGCCTAACATGGCTTAATGATTTTGTATCCTATTGCATCACCTGATTTAATCTTCACTACCATCTTCATGGTTGGTGACCTCGTAATCTTGCTTTCCACACTCACAGACTCTCATGTTTAGGGAGCTTACAGACCAGATATTGTTCATGGAAATGCCAGAGGAAATCAATTCTTATAAGACTGCCACTTATTTAAGATTCAATGCTCTTGGTGTCTTACTCAGCAAACAAAATTAGTGTCATCCACGAGAGTAGAATTTCACACTGTAATCTGCTTTCAAACCAGTAACAAATCATATTTATTCAAACAGCAATCTGAGTTGATTCCAGATTACAACCCAAGAGGTCGGAAGAGTGAGTAAGCACTTGACGTGAAAGCAGCTCATACTTGGGCAGTGAAAGTAGGAGATGAGGGACACTCACCCGGACTCAGGTGTAGAAGTCACCCCACCCTGACTCAGCTGAGGTTTAGTTTAATTGGGCAAACTCATAAGTGAGGGACACTTCTTAATCTCCCTAAAATATGACTGTGTGTATATGACAAAAATCTGATACACAGTCATACTACTAGTTTAGGTATAAAAAGTTAAGACTCATCAAATTATAGAAACCAGGAGGCTTATGTTATACTAAATGATACCTAAGAAAAACAAGCCTGATTTTATTTTGTATTCTGGCATTTAAGAAATTTTGTCTCAGTGGGACTATTTCTGCATTTCTACAAAACATACAGTTTGTTTTGATAAAAGGTAATTTTATAAGAGCTGACTGAGTTGAATTTACTGCTATGACCTAGGCAATGAAATTAAAGAAAATTAGATTGTGCTTATTTCTAACTCCCAGGAAAGCAGGCCTTAATGATGAAACAAATGTTTGGCCCTGCAGATTAACTTTGAGCCTTCTAATTAGCCACTAATATTCATGGGAATGCTGGCCAGAGTTTAGGACGGGTATAAGAAATGAGAAACTAATAACAGTAAAGCAATTAATTTGGAAATCTGCCCTGGCCATTAAAGATTCAATATTAATAGGAATTAAAGGAAACTTACAAATTCATTTTATGCCATGATAATTTTCTAGATATTACAAAACCCTTATAAAACAACATGTAGTTTCTCTTCATCAAGTCAAAATATGTCTGGCAGTAAATTCTCTTCTTCAAGTCAAAATATGTCTGGCCTGTTTTTAAAATGATCCATTTTATTAAGAAATGCTTCATTATAACTTTGGGAAAATATAAAAACTAGCAACTTTGTGTTACTGAAATTAGAAGAAACTTTAAGAATCAAGCTCAAAAGAAATTTTCTAAGGTAAATATGATGTATTTTACATAGGAATTTGTCAGTAAATGTCACTAAGTAATTTGAGAGACCTATGTGAGATTTCTTCAACATTTATGTAAAAAGGAAAGGTATTCTATAAATAAACTCTTAGTACAAAAATTTTAGAAGCCAATTGCTACAATGGCACAAACAGAGAAAATTAATGGCATTTTTACAAATTTTCGGAACGGAAACCTGTTTGCCTTCTTGGTTACTTATGAAAGTGTTTGAGAGTTGAGAGATAGAAAACTGTTTATGGTAACTTCATTGTTTCCATTTAAATAACTCAATTTTTTTGGCATATCTGGTGTAGAAAGTATGTGACATAATATGGTCTAGACTAAATGGTCATCTATGGCTAATTTTCTTTTGCCTTCTTTATTTATTATTTATCAAATTTCCATGGAGCACACTGGGGAAAATATTTCCACCTGTGTGAAAGTGTTTGATTTACAAAGTATCGGATAAACAATGGTAACCATTTGGGGACTTACTCAACTTTTGTTGTGAAAATAAAGCACTATTTGAAATAGTTATGAGATTTTAAAACATAGAAGGAAGCTGAACAATAAATTGTTGGCAACTAAAATTATTTGAGACCACATGTTAAGAAGTGGACAGAAAATATGAAATATTCACTTAATTGCAGAGCAGGGCCGAAGGGAATGACATTATTATGAGTCGCTGCCCTTGAAATTTCTGAGATCGAGTAAGTATTCTCCTCGAGAATACTGAAAATAATGAATCAGTGTCATATTCAACATCCTTCTTGGGAGTAGTATGATTTCCTGAAGTACAAGAAAGTCTCTTCTGAGTATTTGCATTTGCTCCTTTATTTCAGTTTTTATCTGAATCTTTTATGAAGAGACAACAGGTTGACTTCTGGTTGTAATTTAGGCTTAAACAGCAAATGTCTGGCTTACACGCTGACGTGATGAATACACATTTTGAAATCTATTCACTCCTACTTGGTGGAAAGCTGTTAGAAATTTGGGATAGGTGGATGCTAAAAGAAAAAGTACCCCTGAGGGGAAAATGTAATAGAAAGGAAAGCTGCAGGCATTACATTTCATCCCACATTTTTTTCTCATGAAAATGCTATACCTATACTCCACGCATGCGGCAAATAGAAAGTTTTTAAAAAGGTCCCCTGTGACCCACACTAATTGTACCTACTTTAATGGAAACTCTATTCATGTGGGATGATAAGAAAGGAGAACTTCAAAGAGGGAATTTAACATGGACATTACAGGATAAATGAAGCTCTAAAATGTGGTAAATAGAATAAGGACATTTCAGGGAAATCTGTCATTAATGGCTCTGTCTAATAACTATTCAGGAAAGAGAAAAGAAACCAAATTACCTATTATGCAAAGGTCATATTGAAAGGTTTAGGAAAAAAAGTCCAGAAAATAAATGGAAGTCAGACTGTAAAATGATGCTTAATTTCAGGATAATGCCTTTGGACTTGATTCTGTGGGATATAAAAATTATTTCATGGTACTCAGCAAGGAATTGTATAATTGAAATGGAAGTTCAGGACAATGAATGAGATGAAAGCAAGTAGAGTGGTGGGAAGGTTATTCCGCACATTCTCTCTGACAGCAGAGATACTTATTCTCTTTTTCACTGAGTCTTTTTTTTTGTATTGGCAGAGTCAGTCAAAATGCTTTGTTTATTTTTATAGCCTGCTAACAATATATTTTATTCATATAGAGTTTTGATCTATGGTAAACAATTTTACAATACCAGTGAGATTAGTAGTAATGTTGAGTTCATTTCAAACCTAATTAATACTTCACAGTGATTATTATTTGAGAGTAAATATTGAGAATTAGTCTGGCTATATACAATGCTAATCTTTTGCAAAGAAATTTATATGTTTATGCTTTATTTCTTTCAACTGCAGAAACATAAGCCTGTTCTTGTTTTTCATCTGCAACTATTTTATATTTTCTTGTAGTCTTTTTTTTTTCTTTTTATGGTGATTCTTGGGATTGAACCCAGAGCTTTACACATTCTAACTAAACTGTCTACTACTGAGGTATGCCTTGTAGTATTTTATTTTCTGATCATGAATCACTTCATTGATATGCTTTTCTCCATACAACTACCAATCATTTATCAGTTTGGTTCTCTCTTTTTGTATATATATCAAGTGAAACTAATGCTCTGCCTAGAATGGTTTTGGAGTTATTTTAAGGCTTATAAAATTGGAATTTACAGTTTCAGGTTATCTATGTAGAGCAAATGGCTGACGACACAGTGTTACCGTTTTTGCTATAACTACTAACATTTTGGTTTTTGCTCTATGAACTAAACGTTGAAAAAACCCAGTATGTCCAAAATGAGATTTCCTCAAGTATGTGCTGGAATATAGGCATGAGTTTTGTTTTTGCATCATTTTTCCTCTATGGAACACTAATTCTAGAAGATTAATCTACTACTCCATGTTCAGAGACAAAAAAGTTGCAGTATTTCTGTGTATTATTTTTTTCTGTAGTAGAATCCTCATGAACATTAGCATACTAAATGGTCTGAATGTTCTTGCAATGAGAAAACCTGATTATTTTTATTAATTTGTATGCACATAGAAATACATTTTGAAGTTATGCTTGTTTATATCCCAAGGGAGTCCCCTATTGAACTGGGAAGGGTACTTAAATTCACCTGTATTAAGTACTGAATAACAATTAGTTGGTGGCAGAATAAGAATCAGAGTTGAAATCTTCAGTTGTTTATAGTAGGTTGTGTTACCCAGGGTCCCACATCCTCCACACTTAGGTTTTAGGCCAACTGTGCTTACGTGACCATTAAAATTCACAGAGGATAAGACGGGAAGAAATAGTTCCTGCAAACATGAATGATGTGTACCAACAGAATTTCATAGACACTGTATAAATTTGAAAACATCGGACTTAAAAACACTGATTTTCATTTCTTGCCTTGTCTTTGATGACAAATTTTTGCTAATCAATTATCAGGTTACTTATAACTTACTATTTTTATTATGTCCAAAGAGTTATTTCTCCCCAAGAACACCTGAAGCTTTGGCAATAAATGTTTTTGGAAGGGCAGATGGAAATGTTAGTTAAAGAGCTGGGTGTAAGTCAGGAGTAGAATGCCTTCCCAGAATGCATGAGGATGGTGATTTCAGGGCTAATAAATAAGAAAAGCTAATGTTTAGTGTTGTAAGAGACTATTACTTGGGCCAGGGATTTAGCTTAGTGGCCTAAACACCTGCCTGGCAAGTGCAAGGTCATGAGTTCAATCCCCAGTGCTGCAAAAAAAAAAAAGAGACTGTTATTTCATCATTATTATTTAGTTTGATGATGCCATTTTAAAATTCCCTTTAGTAAAACTTGAATATATTTCTGACATGGGTCATAAATAATCATGGCGAAAAATGATTTATTCAATTAGTAATATATTCAACTAATAATTATTCAGCTCTTGGTAGATGAACACAATTTCTCTACTTGGCTCTATGATTATATTGACTTCAAGAATATCTTTCCCCTAAAGAACTTGGTAAGCAACCTGACAGATTGAATACATGTCTAGTATTATAATAAATTATATATATATATTTTTTTCTTTCCATTTTGGAGTACCATCTGATTGTCCTAACTCATCATACTAGTTCTATATTATGAAAATTTATAGACTTAAAAATCAAATGAAAAGCAGTTGAATTTGCCCATTTTAGGAGTGTCTGAAGCACATCTTCATTTTTAAAGCAGAGCAAATGTTTTCTATAGACAATGTGTGAACACAAGCCTCCTCACAGTACTGTGATTTGCTGATAAGCTCTTCCTTTCCCCCAGCAACAGCATAGCTAACTAAACTTATGGGCTAAAGGTTCTGTGAAAACTAAATTTCCTGCTATCAGCCACAAGAGAAAACAGCAAACAAAGATATGTACCATGGTCAGCATCACATCTGACCTACAACTGAGACATTTTAACAGATATTACCCTATTAATTTCCAGTGCTAGGCTTTTTTTTAAAACAGTGAATGCAAACGTACAAAGCATAAAACTAATAAAAGTTATTCTTTGATTGCTAAGGCAGAATTCTGATGTAGGCCAAATCACAAGTGGTGATTCGAGTTCCTTGAAAAATAGAGGGACCTGAATTATATTGGTTGTCCCCACAGCTCTAGTCAGAGAACAAATAAGCACTTTGAAGTTTAGATAATGAATAAGAGCATAGGTGGATCAGTGCAGTCTACATTTGATCTATAGGGACCCTTATGGTCAAGGCTGTCTTCAGGAAGCTTGCAGTCCCTTAGGTCTGAGAATCCAGAGGCCTGAGTTTGTTGTTATTTTTGTCTGTGGGATGAGGAAGGACCAATTTCAAGAATTTATCTACTAAAATGAAGAGAATCCTTTTCTACTTTGTATTGTCTTCCTGTACCTTTGAGCATGCATCAAAACTGACTATGGCTCACCCAGAAATAGCAATTTTCTCATTTCATTTAGACAGTTTAATCTAGGATAAATTGTGGGGCGCCTTAGAAAACTATGATGCTGTAGTAATCTGGAAAGTACAGAAGAAAGGGTCTGGAATATGGATTCATTTGTAATTATGTTCAAATCCTAACCCCACTGATATCTCGTTTGTTATTTTGAGCTCTCAAATGCCTTAAGATACAGTTTATGAACATTTAGCAACAACACTAACTTTTCATTTACTTTTGCATATGTGACTAGCGTCTACTATATCTCCTAAGTACATACTTAAAAATAAATGATAGTAATGTTGATGGTAACTGTTATTTGATTACCATTGTGTGTGGCTGACAATTAAAGGCTTGTATCACCTTTTATTAGAATTGATTGTATGATTGCACTTGGCATTTCTGCAATATGATTTCATAGATTTTTTTTGTTTTCCTTCTTCCAGTTTCCACTTGAAAGTTGGAAAAGTAAGGATCATTGAAAGTGTTCATAATTATTCCAACACTTTCCTCATGTTCAATTTAATATTCATGAATTCTGAGACTATTGTGTGTGTGAATTATCCTGGTTATCATTAGGTCAGCAAGATTTTTTTAAAAGTCTGTCATTTTGTTTAGGATTGTATCCAGACAATATTAATATATTGCCATTCATTTTTTCAATGTCTGAATTTATAAATTTAGTGTATGAGATATAAAATTTAAAAAGTAGATTTGGGATAGTCAGTATATAGTAAATCAAATTCTGTAAAAAATCCTTTTCCTTGAAGACAATAATTTCTCCCTTCTTTGGTTGGTCTTTGTTCTCCAAATATACTTCGGATTGCTAGGTAAAAAAATGGCCCTTTTTCATGTCAACAAGAAACAAGAACATAGCCTGTGCTATAAATGTTGTAAATGTTGAGGATTGACAATAGCTCTCCATATATACTAACTAAAAATGTAATTCAGAGAAGTCTAATCATTATTTTTCCTTAAGACCTATGTGAGTAATAAATGTTGTCAGTTGCTATCATTCTTCCATACATTTAAACTTATCCAAACAACTTAAAGGAAATGGAAATAAAGAATCCATTAATTACATTATTTTGGGAACAGAAATATTGATTAGACTCTAAAAAAAAACTTTACAGTATTGCTTGGCTGATGATACACTTCCACTGAAAATTTCAAAAGAAAACTGTCAGCAATTAAATGATGCTGTCCAACTCGACAACAAACAAATAAGGAGTTTGTGACTTACAGTTTCAAAGATCACCAACCATGCAAATCATCTGATTGTTCAGTTGTATCTATAAATAAAACCTGCTCTATATAAGTACTAAACTAAAGGAAGCGAACTTAGAGACATTAAACTACAATGAGATCAAAAAGGAAAATTGAAAGCTATTAAAAATTTCCATTTTACATGACTCTCCTTCCTGTAAAAGGACTAAGTTTGAACACTGATGAAAATTTTCTGTTGAAATACTAAACTTTTCTGTATAATGATATTGAGAATTGTCTCCCAGTTGATCTTTTCAGTCTTCCTCTCTGATTTTTCTGTAATATTAGACCCAGAACAAGACCCAACCTTCTTAAAACTTTCTTTGGCTTTTGTGTTAAGATATTTTTCTTACTACTTGCAATTCCAAACTTGTGCAGTGTACCTCCAAGTTTCTATTTTTGAAACTCCACTATGCCTAATCTCTCACAGATTGACATAATTAGATCTATTGAAAATAATTTCCAAATATTTAAGTCCTTTCCTAAGGACCGAGTTTATAATTATTGTTTAACTATCTCTTTTCCTGGTGATACCACTTGCAGCTCAAATGCAATAAATTAAAGGAAAATAATTGCTATCTGTGCTCTCAAACCAAGACCACTATCTAACTTTCCTAGATTTCAGTAGTACTTGAAATTTTTCAAGTATACAACTTCAACCATGTAGATAATCTGTTTGTTCTTGTCTTGTGTTAAATGCCTCATCTTTTGGAGCTAATGATCTTATCATGACCATGACTCTGTCATCTACTTGTACTTTGAATTTTCTTGGTTGCCAAACCAGTCTAGGCTATAATGACTTCTGACTAAGATGATCATGTTTGCTTCTAATCACATATTCTGCCTAAGAATTCTCCTTCGACTCTGACTGTCCAAGGTGAACCTATGGTTTCCTTCATTTGTCCTCTTGGACTTTATACCCTACCCACATTTTACTACCTCTAACAGTTTATTCCTATGATCTATTTACCTATAGGTCTTATTATTCTGGAAATTAATGAGACTTTTCAAGGTGTACATTTCCGACTCAGTATGTCAGTTAAAGGGAAATTCTAAAAATAAGCATCAAGTTTAATAGCTACTTGGTGAAAATAATAATTTGGTAGATGGGTGGATGAATGAATGAATGGAGAGAACATTTAGAACATTTTCTGCTTTTTAATTCTCCTGAGGCAGGAGATTGGGTTGTGGCAAACTGGCTTGGGAAGTGCGTATGACCTGTCAGTTAGAAAGTTCCAGAGCACATAGGCAGAACAGCTCCCCAAGATCTGCGAGTAGAACCAGAGAGTGCTCTCTTTGGTTCTTCTCTGGAGAACTCAAGAAGATTTTGATAGGTTGGCCTAGACCTGATGTCAGCCTGACAAGTGAGAGAAACAAAAGATAACATCTATTTACCTCAGGGCCACTGTGTGTCCTTTCAGAGTGGTCCACTCTAGCCCTACAGAATATGCATCTTTTCCTACTTCTCATTGGCCCACATTCTCTCTGTAGAGCATGTTTCTTTTCTTTTGTTTGTTTGTTTGTTGTATTTTTGTCTTATTTTGTTTTGTTTTGGTAGCAAGAATTGAGGTCAGGACCTTGCACTTCTCAGGCAGTTGCTTGTGCCACTGAGCTATATCTCTGACCCTGTTAAATTTTTTCTTTATATTAAAGAAATGTAAAATATATTCCACACTTCTCTTACACTTCTAGTCATCAATTCAGATTGCATGATATTGCACAACTTTACTTCCTATCTTGAGCCTTTTTCTGTGTTGTTCTCTTGGTCACTCCTGTGAAGACTGGTTCTGTTGATAGCTCTTACCCACCCCTTTCTGTCTAAACTATTCCTGCTCGTGACGCACCAACTCACATCCCTAATCTCCTTCCTAATTCTACTGCAGTGATCTATGCTGTCTCTTTCAGGAGTCCTTTAAACATCTGTGTCTCTTTTGATATTTTCACTGTGTGTATCATGGTGATCATCATATAAATATTTGACTTATCCTCCCTTTTGGATTTTAAGTGTATTGAAAATAAGGAATTATTTCATATGTCTTTTAATTTTCTAATATATTTACATAGGATTCAGAAATAAATTTTGTTGATGAAATTGAAGTGGAAATTGATTAAGACTATCTCCAAATGACCATGTTGTGCTCATTGTATAGCTCTGCTATTTGTCGGTAAGATTAGAAAGGTGTTTCTCAGTTTCACCTTGGTTTTCCTGTTTAGATACAAAAGTGGACTTTAATTAGCAGTAATGTGGGTGATTCACCTGATGTAGTTGCCTGCCCACTAATGGCTTATTGAGATGACCAGCTCATTTCACGAGGGTCACTGAGCATCTGTTAGATAATGATGACTTCCAGCCATTGCAGAAGATGAAAGACAAATGTTTCTCATTATGTGTAAGACAATTTGATATTTGGCAAAATCAAAAGCATTCTTTGCCAGAAATTGTTTCCTTTTGGACCAATGTGAATTTCAAAGGAAATTTAATCCATTCATTTATGTACAACTCAATAAAATGCCACTTTAAAATCTATTAGCTTTCCAGAAATTCCTGTATTTATTTTGTAACCCATCATTTTTTCTCTTTTGTATTAAGTACATGACAAAAGAAGGTAGACCTTTAAGAACTATATCCTATTGATCTGAAATCCTGAAAACATATATATGATACACTATGATTTAGAGAACATAAAATGAAAAATATGATAACCTGCTTCAAGGGCTCAGAATTAGAGAGGCCAATTAGAGATAGAGAAAAAAGATAGATGTGTGTAAATAGTATGAGTTTCATAAAGTCCTCTTGCGTTAGAAGCAAGTTACGAATTAAGGAGCTCGGGAGAGAGGGAAAGCCAGAAACAATAAACCTGAGTGTTTGGTATTGATTGCAAAACCCATCGTGAAATACCAGTAACACAATAAGGGTTGAGAAAAGTGTGGCTGAATTCCTAACACAGTTTTTACAAGGCAGTTTGTGCTTAACTAACTTGCTGGGCTGCTTGAAAATAATGCACTGTGAAAGATAAGAAAAGTGGATATAGTACATTTCGATTTTCATAAAAGATTTTGACAGCTTCACATGGGAGATTAATGGCTAAGGGAGAGAATTGTAGAGAATACAGTTAGGAGTTCCTTACACAGGAAACCAGCTCCAGAATAAAACAGAGTATTCAAGGATAAAAATATGTGAAGTAAAAATGAATTCCAAATGTAGTAAGCCTTACAGTTTTAGAAAACAATACATTCATATACCCAATGTAAAAACACTCAATTTTTATTCTTCTTCCTTTTCCAATTCTCTAATTTGTAACTACTATACATTTATATTTAATGATGATCCTCAAATATGTTTTATACTAACTATAAATTATACTAAAAGCAATTATTAGTGGTGTGTGTTCAGCAAGAAAACGTAGGCAAATCTAAGAACACCAGCTGACATATTTGCCTTTTGCTAAGAAAATGAATGAGTGACCGTCATGAAGTATGGACTATGAACTAGACAAAGACTAATACTATTTGATCATGACCAAGTTGGAAGATCATTTATAAAATGAACACAACAAAAATAAGTCTTCCTGTTTTGTAAGGATGACAATTAAAAGCCTGCATATTGCTTGAATCAAATTAAAAGGAAATTAGAAGTTTCCCCAGGTTTAAATATTGTATTTATGTATCAAATATATATTATTTGTGCATCCTTATCCCTCGCTTTGTGTATTTAACCTTGCCTTTAAGTGTGTTTTCCATGTTCTAGGAACTTAGGGAAAAAAATAACTGGAAATTTTTCTCTTTGTTTTCCTGAGACCAATAGCAGATTTATTTCCACTTTCAGTGTTTCAAAGATAGAATTTGGCTCCTCTAAGTTATTTTTAATGTAAAGTGAACACACAGGTAGAAGTAAAGTCTAAAGATAGCGGGGACTCCTATTTGTTCCCATGTGTGCAATTTTTGGATGATAGGACAAATCCGAAGATTCCTGTGCATGTTCCAATTTAAGGTAATCTGAGCAAATCATCGGAAGAAAATTAGAATAAGGAGGGTGTCAGGGTGACCTCTTGCACTGTCACCAAACCTGACCTGACCTAGTCTCATGCATTCTTGTTTCCAGCAGCATGTGTTGTGCTCTCTTGCATGTACCATTCATGAAGTATTTTATGTGAGGTTCTCAGAGCATTACTTAAACATAAGACCAAAGTCCTGTTCCTTATTGCATATCACAATGAAGAAGTCAAGTGAGGTCTTCTACAATTCAGCAGGGGTGATAAATGATTTCATGACTGATTTGACATATAGGGTAATTCAGCAAGGTAGTCTATGTGGTGAGACAGTACCAGCTTCAGCAGGAGTCTCTCAAACCTGTCTGTGGACATGGAATGGCTCCCAAAAAATGAAATCAAAGTTAGTTGCTTAGATCTTATCACCTGAGACATTTCAGTCAATCTTTAATAAAAAGAAAGACCTTTCTAAAGAAGATGCAAAAGCCGAGAAAAAAATTTAGTTTCAGAATCACCAAGACTAGTAAGTGACCTGAAAAGACATGACAGACATTGCAGAAGCTATAATACCATTTCTCCAGTGTTCTCAGTGGATTTCTCCAGTGGATTCCAGTTCACGAAATTCTAAAGAATCCCACCATGACGATGCTTTTCTTGATTCTTCAGGTTCACTTTCTCATTTCAAGGGACTTAAAGGAGCAGTGACTAGTATCACAGAATTCTGACCTTGAAGATGATGAGTCACAGGGACAGGAAAATAGGCAGCCACCTAGAAAAGAGAAGTCCAGCCAGAAATTCATGGCTGCAATCTCATCCTTTCCGAAATCGCAGTGGAATTTTACATCCCTTGGAGGCACTCACTTCCCTGAGCCAGCCGGGCACTGAGACATGACAGGTCCAGCTGTCCACTAGATCCTGCTGCTGGATGGCTCCTCTACCAAGGGAAGTAATGATTTTGGGGAGATTCTGCTACTGTGACTAGGAAAGAGCTCAGGTTAAAGTAATCTAAATTATGTATGGGTTACTTCTTCAAATATGCTAATCTTCGCTTGTTACTATGACATACATTTTCTCATCTTGTCAATTTTCATACGAAAAGGCCCCATCCCCTCATTCTTTTTCTCTTTCTTCCCTTCCACACACAGGCATACTTCCTGAAGCATATTCGTATCACTGCAAGTAGGAAATATTTAACAATATTTGCAGAGTTGATCAGTGAGAAAAGATTAAAAAATTTGTTCAAGGGGGAAAAAAACGTCCACTGGATATTTACAAGTAAATATATGAAGCACATGACTATTGACTTATAATTTTCAAACTTATTTGAATATTGAGTAAATATAAAGGATAATCCAGTTCATACGATGTAGCAGACTTAATAGGGCACTGCTACTAATTTCCAGGGATAGGATACATATTACCTTAGTGACGAATCAGCAATTACAATGAAACCCAGTATACCTCAGTTTGGTTTTTAAGAAATTTTCAGCAATGTTAAATATAGACTTAACAGGAGGTGAAAAGACTTTCTAAAGCAACTGTATTAGAAGAACCTGTGTTCTTCATGAAGAATTTCTTCGGGGTATTACCTTTAATCTTCAAACTAATATTCCAGATATTCCCATGCATATTCACTTGTATGTTTACCCTCTTTTTTTTTTTTTTTTTTTTTTTTTGAGGAGTGGGTACTGGGAATCAAACTCAGCACCTTGCACTTGCCAGACAGGCACTTACGCCATTGTGCTCTATCCCTGGCCCTACCCTACCTCTTTTTACATTAGAAAGTAAAAATCTAAATGGGGGAGAATATACCAAGTTATAACAGCAAAAAACACAAATTTACAGCATCCTGGGCATCCAATATACTTAGGGACATGATGATTTTCTAAGGATTATACAGAAATAGTGGTAAGAAAGAACTTTTTCCTGAATCTTCATATTTTCCTTTTTAAAATTTTGCCTGCCTGACCCTAGGTCTGTGTTTGAGCTGGTTCTGCTTCCTATCTCCCGCTTTCAAAATCTTCATTCTCGAAACATCAGTCATATCCTGGATCCAAGCTCTACCATTTAAAATTAAATGAAAAGATAATTTAAAATATTGATGTTGAGACAATAAATATCTCGAGGTTGGTAAGTCATTTTGTAACATAAGCAGTTTCAAACCTCTCCAGAAAGGATATAATAGGGTCTGCGAATGATAAAGCATTAGGAATGATTTTTGCTGACAGAATATTAGAATATTTTGAGACATTACTCCCATGAAGTTAAAGAATTGAGTGGTATTATTGTAACAGACCTCCTTCCATCATGAGAGCTTTATTTATGAAAACATTTTTCTACAGTTTCTATCTATAAAAATAAAATCTAGGAAGCATTCTTTCTGGTCCCTGCTTCACATGAGCAAAATGCTTATTCATTTGCATGAGAAAATTTCTTCTTTCCTCTAGTTATAGTTAATAATGCAGAGTTTTGATGCAGGTGAAATGGTCTGTAGTTTTGATATTTTCCTGAAATACTGAGTCAACCATAGTCAGATAGGGTCTCAACTGTTAACATTAATTACATAGTTACCATGTACCAGGCCCATCCTAAGGATATAAAATCAACTAATTAATTTAGTCCTTATACCAATTTTGTCAGGTAACTACTTTTCCTAACCCCATCTTGGATGTAAGAAAATTAAGAAAAATTAACTTGCCCCAGGTTACACAACTAGCACACAAGAAAGAAGACATCTGAACTCTAAAATTAGCTACAATCACTGCACAGTACTATTCAGTCTCTTAAAAGTCTTAAAAGTAATAAAATCTAGTGAAGACAAATTTAAGACTGTTTTTCACTTTTAGCATCTTTTGAGAAAATATAGTCAGTATAAATGTGTTTGGGGGAACTTGTTGAAATAAAAATAAAGTACGTTAGAGTTTTCCTCTGGGATAATTCTCCTCAATTTGTATTTTCAGGTATAATTCATCCTAAATTATGATTTACTGAATTTTTCTCAAGAGAATAGATAAATATGAATGAGTGGCTACTTTAGTTAATGATTGCAAGGCTAGCTTTAATTAGTTGTGCTATGCAGCCATTTTTTATTTATAAAACAAAATTTGTGTTCAGGATAATTTTTATAAAAAAAAAAACCCAAGAAGAAAAATCCAGCTATGATCAGCAAGAAGTTTAAACATCAACATAGGCAGAGACAGAAAAAAAGAAATCATTTTATTTTTAAATGTCTATATTCACAGATACAGTAAAGTGGCATATACTTACTTTGACAAATAACATAAATTTAGAGCCTTTCTGTAAATGTTGCTTATTTTATCACCTCTATTTATATGCAAATATAATGCTTTTAATGATTTAGACAAAAAGACAATGGATGCAAAGGAACTGAGTTGCTGGCATGTTACAGAATCTGTGTGTTTTTTGTTCCTTGCTTTGGGACAGAAGACTCATGGCATGACTCTCTGGACTGGACAGCCTTCCCTGGGGCCGGGGCTCCATCTCAGTCATTCTTCTGGCCATTCATGCTTTCTCCCTCTCCCGTGCTGCCGATGTTGAAGGTGGTGTCCAGCCCCTTTCTAGCTCCAGAGTGAAGGTCCAGCTTCTCCAGAAGCAGCTGCCCCCAAGAGAGCGCTTCGCACAGATTCTTCCCCGCAGTGGTTCAAAGCCTCTGCCAGTCGGCAAAGATCTTGAAGTTCTTCCAGATCCAAATATCACACATTCAAGTCCATGTGGGAGAAAGCAGGGTGGTTTAGCTGAATTCAAAAATTCAAAAGGAGACATGACAAAAAAGTTTAAAGTTTGCTTCATATTTAAAGCTACTGAAAGGAAACTAGCCCTATACAAAGTCAGGTCTGAAATACGTGGCATCTTCTCCTGGCTAAGATCTTTACATCCTGTGCTGCATGCGCCAACTTTCAAGTGAGAAGGAGACCTCTCCCCTCTGAGAGTGTTTGGGGTGTTCAGGGTCATCGCACATAGGAGTGTTTTCTATGCCTCTGAACCCATAGCAATCAACCCAACTAATGAAATTTGTTATTTTCACCACGATAAGATGAACATTATTAGATTTTAGAAACAGACCCAAAATGAAGATTTTTTTTTATTCAGACTTTCTTGATTTTAATTACAGTGTACAGGATGATTTTACTCCACTCATGTTCATTTTACTTAATAAATGCATATTTATATGTTGGATTATTTACAAATAACGTACTCAGGCACCCTAAATATTTGGCATTGCCCTTTCTAATCACACACATACATTCTTATAAGATAACTTGACATAAGTGTCAATGGGAGAAAATAAGATAAACCAGTTTGAGTATTGCAGACAACTATCATTTAATTGTAATTTAAAATTAATTATTTGAATGCTCGGAAATGTGATTAATTTAGAAGCAAACACATATATACACTAAAGACTTTAAATTGTCTTTTAAAGTAAAACTAAAGCATATGTATTTCTCCTATCACTTCATTGTATTAAAGTTTCCAGCTTTTAGAAAAGAATTAGGTCAGTTCTACATGCAAAAAGTAAGAAAAGCCCATAAAGCTTTTGTTACTTTTTTCTTCAGGTATTTCCATTCTAATTTAAAATATCAAAAATATTTCACATTTTTAAGAATTTGGTATTATTGCACTAGTAACTGATACCTTTTAATTCTTCATCTAAGGTACCGTGTCTTCAAACTCTATCATAAAGCAGTGCTAAAGTGAAATATATAGGAAACATTTATTTCCCTCAAAAATTTAAAAAAAAAATCAGTGTTATTTTTGTGGTATATTTTTCTTTGTGACCATTCTATTAGAAGTAAAAAATGACCAACATGACATCACTCTCCTCATAAAAGCAAATGTATTTATTTCATTAATATTCGTTAGACACATAAGCCTGCAGGTGGAATTCATATAAGCTGTGATGGTGTTATTTCTATGGAGCACAGATTTCAGTGGCCAAGTCATCCATAAATTACTCAACATCCTCCTCCCTACCATCCATTTCTTTATTGAAAAATGGTATTGTGATAGGACTTGAGAATGTCTGCCTCAAAATGTTGTGAGGACTTGGCTGAGAAAAGTACGCAGTGTGGGTGAAAGAGTATCTGGCTCATAGTAATGTCATTGTTTCATTATTATCTTCACAACAGTATTGAATGGTTACCTGCAAAAGTGCATTTCTCACCTTAGTATCTCACTTGAAAAATATTTCATAATGTCATGCTCTTCTAAGTTTGAGTGCTTTGTTAAGAAATTGAAGTTCATCGGGCAAATTGCTTAGATTGTAGATTTGCCATCATTCTTGATAAAATTTCCTGCCTCTCTCTACACTTCCTTAAAGAAAGAACACAATATTATTTTCTGTCTTAGTGTAATCATAAAAGACAACTTTAAAAAAGCAAGCCAATCATGTTATATAAGTATCATTATTCAGCAAACACGGGCTATATGATTTGTGTGCACAAAATTCCCTATGAATTTAGATATACAGGCATATTGCACATATTTTCTAAAGAAAACTGTCCTGAAGTTTATTAAAAAGATACTTCCTTAAAAACAAAGGCAGGTGGGAGAGGGAATAGAACTTGTTCTGTCTCGTTTAATCCCCATTTTATTACCCTTACCTCACTTTGCCTCTTCGGATGTCAAGATTTTCTTTGTGAGCAGAATGAGCAAGAAGATTGTATGGAGTTCTGAGTTTTTTGTGCGTGGTTTTGAAAATTCTCTTTCTGTCAAATGAAAGATTTATTTTGATACAAGAAAGAGACAGCTATGTAGGTTACTGGCCAATTTCTTCATAGGAATATCCTTTTTACATGATTTAGCTTTGAATCCTTGGGAAATTGTACTTTCTTTTATTAATTAGTATATTTAATAGGAGCTTCTATTCATCAAAATGTCTTGAGAAAAGCTGATCTATTTCCACAAAGCTGAGTAAACTTTGCACTGTGGAATACCGGTAATAATGCTTAGGCTCATGTTTATGAACCGAGTTTCCGGGAATTAGCAATATAAAAGGACAAAATCATCCCTTAGCAGCCACAGGCTTTTTTCATAGCACAGATTTAAAAATCGTAAATATACACGCTTATTTCCACTAAACTCTCTGATGTCCACCTTTTAGATTTAATCACTGCAGGAGGTAGTATCACAGGCACAGTCTGCTAGAATTATTCCAACATCATTTTGATCAACTAGCAGCTCGTCAAACAGAACTTCATACTCCCAAATTGGAAACTGCCTAAGTGTGTACTAACAGTGTTTATAAAGGAGCTCCTTAAAAGAGTTCAGTAGCAGAGATGCTATCCTCATTGGAAAAGCATTATCATTTGGAGCCTAGGTTTATATAATTAACAGCGGTGATCAAAATGAAATATTCAACTTACATTTTCCAACAGCGAGATGTTTGGCACTATGTACACAAAGTAGCCAGATGATTGACTGAAACTTTAAGTGTCATCTTTCGTGTGGTGGTAACACAACTTCTGCAAAGGGATGTATTTTTGGAACTGTTTTATTCATTTGCCTACCAAGTAGGTAGTCTAGCAGGTCTTTTTTTTCAAGTCGGAAAAAAACACTTTGCAGAGGAGCCACGTTATACTCAATTAGAAAATGTATTCATTATTGAGCATTTTTATTCAGATTATCTCGCTTTCTGTATTTTGAAGAGATCCCAAGATTGTTAGCTGCTAAAATGGTCCATTGCTAAGTCTGGAGAAAGAAAAACATCTGAGTTTGTGACCAGAGAACAGTGGTCTCATTCAGCCCCATTCATCATCTGACCACTGTCCCTTAAATCAACCCTCTCTGTCAGCGCCAAGCCAGTGCCTCCGTTCTGACCACCAGGGCCCCTCACCTTTGCCACCGGGGTTAAGTGCACACTGCTGCTTTTTCCAAGTCACAGCCTGTTAGTCTGTCTCAATGAAGACAGCAGCAATATCTTGCTCAAGGAGTTGCATGAAGATTCTGGAGAATCACGGCCGTGAAGTGCCTAAAATGGTGCCTGGCACATACTAGGCAGAATGTCACGTGGGTTAAGCATCACTGTCCCTTTGCGGTGACCCAATACCAGACACCTACAAGGGAAAGAAGGCGAGGTTCATATTGGCTAAC